>CAKNWT010200390.1:0-25037 GCA_932066315.1 Andricus coriarius | reverse complement strand
GTATAAAAAAACTGAATATGTGCACTGATTGATGTAGCCAGGTGTCGAACTCACACAAAAAAAGGATGACGTTTCTATTGTAGCTAAATATGTTCACTACCGCCATCTCTGAGCAAACAGCAGATTTAAGCTTATACACCTGGTATGTAATGCTGGTTCCAGAGAGATGAGGCAATAGGATAATTTTTCGCACACCCAAAATATTCAACCAATCAGGTGCTTTGTAGGGGACAGCGCGCCAATCCCCGTCGAGGAGCTCCCTGATTGGATAATTTTTAAAGAGTAGCAGACTCGACGACGGGGCTCCCCTCTAATCAAGTTTCGCGCGGAGTGGGAGAGACCACCCGTCCGCGGAATAGGGGAGCTCACGCTCTTCTCCATAAAAGAACGCGTTGCGGCCACCGTTCCTCACTCTGCCGCTCGACTAGCTCGAGCAAGCACGTGAACTCTTCATCTCTCTGAGCCTAGCTCAGAAAAAAAAGTTTCTAATAAACCTATTATCAGTAATTTAAATATTTTAATTATTGACTTCGCCTCTCGTTCGTATATACTTTGAAAAATCTGATTTTTTCAGATCAAACTATTACGTTGGAATTAACTTTCGTTTTTAAACCTGTTACCAATTCGCACTCACCCACGCAGTCGGTATAATAAACGAGTTGCCCAGGTTGCTCTATCCAGTAGAACCTGGGATTTGATTATTATATCGATAAAGTTAGTCTCCGTTTCAATTAAAGAAATCTATTCTGGTTCGCTCTAAGAAGTAGTACCTGGGGATCTCGTTGGATAGGACGAAGCTACCGCAAGAGGAGAGCGTGGCACCGATTTTGCGGACGACCATCACCCGTTCATCAGCAGGAGCTGGTGACCGACTTCAACCACGACTGCCAACAGGAGTTGGCAGTCTCCAATCTTGCTCGTCAACAGGAGTTGATGAGTAACAACATCAGCAGTGAGCAGGAGCACACCCTCATCGGTCAGCAGGAGCTAACGAATACTAGCCACCAGGGCATTTTACATGCCCTTTTAATAAATACTTCCTTCCCCATTCCATGGAACGTATCAATTGACGGCCCAAACCATGGGCACGACATATGAAGGGTGGTGCTCCGAACATCACCGGCAAAGGAGAAGATCATCGTCGAACGCACCATCTCTGCATGCCAGAACTCCACCACTCCCGGAAGTGGCCTACAAAATCCGGTGACAACATTGCTTCAGCCAATTCACCGCCAGGATCAAACTTTTTACCACAAAGGTGATCTCAGAGTTTGTCCCCGGTACTCGGTCGACGTCGCAGTTCCATGCCATCATCCTTGGGAAACGTGGATCTTACAGCACACGGCCGGCAGCCTCCCAGGCCGCAGCGTTTTCAATCGCAAGCTGCAGAACATGCTCCGCGGAGGCCGGAATCACAACAAAACCCACCAAACACCTTCATGGTACCACAGTATAGGGCACCACTCGCATTCCCTATGATACAGCCAGGACACGCGGACTGGACAGCTATCATTCGGGCCATCCGAGCCCCAACATTAGACCTGTCCAACTTCGCTGGAAACGACCACCAGGATCCCGATGCTTTCTTGCGCGAGTGTGAGCATATCTTCACACAGTCCAGCATCAAAGTTTTACAATGGACACGTCTTGCAGGAGAAGCTCTACGTGAACCTGCTTCAAAGTGGTAGGAAGTTTTCAAATCCCTATTACTGTCCTGGAACAAGTTCCGAGATGTGTTAAGGCATAAATATGCCAACAAAACCACGATTATGCGTCTTAGCGCCCAACTATATTCTCGTAAGCAGACGGACAAGGAACCTGCCAACATCTTCTTGCAACAGGAATATTTGTTGACCCTTTGTCTCCTACCCGACTCCTAGGAGGAACTCATCGGTCGGATACTGATGGAATCTCTACGACCGTCAGTACGGCGGGTAATTCGAGCGGCCAACAATGCAGCTCCGGCCCAGGCCTACGAACCATGGAGGTTACCACCTTGTAACTACTGCCCAAACTTCGACTTCCATCGAGATTGCCCTGTCTTCCAAGGATCCACAGACAACCACCAGGGATACTGGCGTCGATCGGCGAACGACGCGGCCGCCGGTCCACCCTCCGCTCCAACACCCCAACAATAGGCGTGACGGGCGTCACTCCCCGTCAACTCACCAGCCTTCGCGTGCGTCTTGGAAATAAGGAAGCCATTGCCTGCGTGGATTCATGTTCTTCCGATAATTTCATTCACGCAGAGCTATTGGGCGACGAACAACTGGGACGATTGAGACCTAGCTCGACATACGCTCAATTCGCCGCCAAAGGATCTATTCTACCACTGATAGGCTCATTTCAGCTGTCATCCGAGATTAACGGAGAGCGATACCCAGGCATTTTCCTCGTCAGCTCACACCTATCTGGCGAAGTCGTTTTTGGAATACCATGGTTCGAAAAACACCGGGTGGTGTAGGACCACTGCTCAGGCTGCATATACCTCGCAGCTAGATAGAGAACTCGGCTCTACCTGATTCCCGAATCTCGACAGCCATCCACAGAAGACTATCCGCCGGATCTACGTAACAACTTTCCCCAGGAGTACCAGGAAAGGTTCTTCAGCATCAACAGGCTGTATGCCACTATCTTCCATCAAGGGGGACCCCTCCGGCAGACCATGGCTGTCCAACACGAGATCCACCTTTCTCATGCCACCCCATTCCGGGAACCGCTTAGACGTTACTCGAAACAAAAACGAAGATGGCTCGACATAGAGGTACGCAACATGCTCGCCGATGCGATGATCGAGCCCACAACTTTGCCGTATAGCTAGGCCATCGTAGTCGCGGGAAAGAAGGACGGAGACTATCGGTTCTGTGTAAATTACAGAAGAATCAACAAACAAACGATGGATGCCCCTCAATGTCTGACCGGGATTCATGAAATCCTTAAGGACCTCGGCAGCGCTAAAAGCTTTACTACACTGGACCTTAAAAGTGGTTATTGGCAAATCCCCCTAGCCCCGGAAGCCTGGAGATATACATCCTTCACCACGCCCAGTGGAGGACAATATCAATGTAGGGTCATGCCGTTCGGCTGAAAGAATGCACCGGGCACCTTCCAGACATTCATGCGGCATGTGCTCGCGGACCACTGGGGACAGATCGCCATCACCTACCTCGATGTTATCATAGTATATTCAGATGATTGAGAACAACTCCTTCTCCACTGGACGCTGTACTACCTCGAACCCGAAAGGGGCTGACAGCCTTGGAAGCCGTGAAGGTAGCATTCACTTACCACGAACATCTGAGCCGACCAGACCCGCTCAACCCCTTCATCTTGCAAACGG
The DNA here is from genome assembly GCA_932066315.1 of Andricus coriarius. Classification (NCBI taxonomy): domain Eukaryota; kingdom Metazoa; phylum Arthropoda; class Insecta; order Hymenoptera; family Cynipidae; genus Andricus; species Andricus coriarius. Next base: position 21,697 of record CAKNWT010200390.1, on the reverse strand, counting down.
ATGCCAGCGCTCGTGGAATGGGCACTGTCCTAACGCAAAAATAACCCATAGGACGCCGTAGAATCATCGCGTACGCCAGCGCGAAGTTCTCACAGACGGAAGCTGAATATCATTGTAACGAGCAGGAGTGTCTCGCCGTGATCTGTAGCATCACACTCTAACGACCCTACCTGAAGGACCAGCGTTTCCTTTTGCGTACTGACATTAAGACCCTCACCTGGGTGGATCAAAAGAAGGACACCCGGGACAAGTTGACCAGATGGCACGGATTCCTCAGTAGATTCCACTTTAGTATTGAGCATTGTCCAGGGAAAGATAATGAACTACCTGATGCCTTGTCACGCCATCCGGATCCGAATACTCCATGTCCTGGGGAATCCCACCTAGAACAAATGCCCCCCCCCCCCTCACCCAAAATAGCGGGAAGATCCCGAGAACCACATTCCAGTTCTCCGGATGACAGACACACCCTCCCTCTTCAAAGATATCTACATCGCTCAACTAGAGGACCCCAACATCGAATTGGACATCCGCCGCTGGAAACGGTTAGCGTGATAAGGGCACTCAGTTCACCGGTCTCGCTTGGACGGAGGCCGGTCAGCGTTGGAATTTGGAACTTTGGACTACGCCCGTCTATCGTCCCAGAGCAAACCCCACCAAGAGGTGCAATCAAGCGATAAAAAGGGCTTACGACTACGACTAGGACCCCGGACGCAGCTCACCTGGGATCAGCACCTACCGAATCTACTATTCGGACTTCGCCGACACCTGACACCTGACCTAGCCGAAGATCGCCAACAAAGAGAAGACTGACCTCGTCAGCATCAGCAACACTACCAAAAGAAGTAGACCACGGAGTCATCCGCGCCTCATTACGCCGTCGGAGATTGGGTGGTAACAACAAACCATCACCTTTCAAAGAAAGCAGCGGGCTATAATGCCGCCCTCGACCACCGTCGATTAGGACCATACCAGATCATGCAACACGTAGCTGGAGGCGTATACAGGATCCAGAAAGATGGTCGTCAACAGAAGGTTCATGGGAAAGATCTTTGGCCCGCAGCCCAACAACGAAACTTCCAACAACAAGAAGAGGACACAGAAGAACTGTTTTCAACTGAGAATTCTTCTTCGGGTTCCGAGGAGGGAGAGAATTCCTTGGGTGTTCGGCCCGAAGCCCAAAGTGTCGGCGAACAGCCGCACTCATCAACGCGCAACCGAGCTCATCAGGTTCCAACTGAGACACAACCTGCCCGAAGTGTCGGCGAACAACCGCACTCATCAACGCTAAACCGAGCTCATCTGGTTCCAGCTGAGACACAACCTCCCGAAGTATCGATGAACAGCCGAATTCATCAACGCCCAACCGAGCTCATCATGTTCCAGCTGAGGCACAACCTGCCTGAGGTGTCGGCGAACAGCCGCACTCATCAACGCTCAACCGAGCTCATCAGGTTCCAGCTGAGACACGACCTGCCCAAAGTGTCGGCGAACAGCCGCACTCATCAACGCTCGACCGAGCTCATCAGGTTCCAGCTGAGGCACGACCTGCCTTACGTGTCGGTGAGCAGCTATGCTCATCTAGGTTCAACCAAGGCTGCCAGGTTCCAGTTGAGACACAGCCTGCCAGCCAGGTCGGCGAACAGCCGCACTCATCCAACCGAGAAGAAGATGACATGCTCAACATCCTCGAGTTAGGATCTCGTTCAGCAAGATGACGTCAGGGGGCGCTACAAACTCCGAAGACGTCGCCCGACGAATTATCGAGATATAAGACCCTACAATCGTTGTGTATATAGATATTAGTAACATGTAATCACAATTTGATGGACAAGCAAGGCTCTATCCGGAAGGGGGGCGAAATGATATACATCTTCAATATATAATAAGGGAGAGCTGTGAATTCCGCATCATGAGAACTATTATTTGTGATTCTCACAAGTATTAGTTCGCCGATCTGAATTCCCAAGTCTCACCTCGTTGAGCCTCGCTTTGACCCAGTCACGAGCCAAGAATTTTTCCATTGGATCGCGCGTCACAAATAACGAATTGAAATTTAATTTAATAAATTTAATATTAAATATTTGGAATTCAATCAACCTTGGCAAGCAATATTAATGTTAACAATATTGATTATATTATAATAATAATATGTAGATGATATGTCTTTGGTTACATATAGCCTATATATGGGGCATAATTTCTCAAGTGTACCCACCTCGAAAATGAAAGTTGCCCGATCGGGCTAAAAATTGGTCCAGTTGTAGTCCTATTAGATAGTACTCCTCATACGAAAAATTAATTAATTTTGATAATTATTTATCAAAGTGGAGGGGGTACTATTTTTGGGTTTTTAAGAAAGGCCTTACTTTCAAACATTTGTAACTTTTTTCCTACGGCTTCAAGTGAAATTTCACTAGAGATGTTTTTTATATATTTTTTCACAAAATTTTTGGTGGTCGCAACGATTTGCAAAAAAGTCCAAATTTGACCCTAACTTTTTAAAATCAAAAATAAATTGGACTTTTTTCAAATTTCGACACTTTTTTTTTTCTTCAAAATAGTTTTAAAAGAAAGCTGAGATTTTTTCCTATGAGATCCCCAATTTTCAGAGTGGCAAATTTATTTGTCTTCGAGTAATAAAACGATACGTAAATAAAATGCCATGATAGAGCGGCTGGCGCGCGATCTCCCCTAGTGCGCTCACGCCGAGGATCCTTGAGCAATGCTTAAGTGTCAGTTTTTTAAGTTATGTAATATTATATGGTAATATTATATGTCTTTCTGATCGATTTTTTGGCTATAGTTTCAACAGTTGTTTTCTTTGCAGACCTCTTTTGCGGATTCTGTTTTTCGCCATTCGAGAAGATGTCGTGTTTCTCAGAGGACGGAAACATTTTGAGTTGAAGTTTCCCACCTTGAGTGGGAATGAAAGTGTAGTACTGTAATGTACCTGATATCGTAACAGCTTTCTCAAATCTGACATTCAGTAACTCGGTGGCTAAGGCATGATTTTCATTGCTGCTAAAAAAAACTTCGTTTTCCTTACAGTTACTCTTTGCCCGCTGAAACAAAACATGGGGAGTGAATATGTGATGTTTCGGAGAACATTTTAAGCTCGAACATGCTGCTTGTCTCTCTATATTCGCTCCTATACTATTACATACACCCTTACCATGAGATGTACCATGGAAATGCCATTCAACTTGGATACCAAAGTCTTCTACATGGGCTCGGAGATTAGTAAAGCTACTCTTATTTTTAAAATGTTGCCCTGCACCATCAGTGAAATAGTGGATTTTCTTTGGCCTGAAATGAGTTTTCAAGTAATCTACTATTATCTCCTGATACTCGTGAGCAGCCACCGTGTCATGAGCTAAGTCATCAGATATGATTGCGATACTTACATGCTTGAGCTCTCCATATTTTTTATAATAAATCACCACAATGAATATTGCAGCTTGGTCCTTATTCCAGTGGAATGATTGATCTGCATTCTGAATTAAGAACGCTTAATTCTCGGCGAAATCGAAGCAAATCAAAAAGCACCCCAGGCTCCTTTGAAATAAAGTGATGAGTTTTTTACTTTAGCAGCCTTTCACAGGCCTGTTCTGATGTAAATTAAGCATATAACTCGTTGACATTACACAGCAGTAACCTTTTTTTAACATGTGAACCAGTTCCGTCATCATTCTTGATCGACACAAAGTCTTTCACCCCTGGCATCATTTGACTTATGTCATTGCATTCATAAAACTTATTCACTAGAGTTTTAGTTTCAGGAGTCAATGCGCTTCCTCTTTTTGGATTCAAATTGTTGTTGAAGATCTTTAGAGGCATTGCATTTTTCGATGACTTGACCAAGTACTTTAACACCAGCTTTATCATATATTTTTTCCCACTGCAGATTGGTTCCTAAGACATCTAAATATTTTTCGCTGTCATATAGCTAATCTTCATCATCTTCAGATATCATTTCATGATCCTCAGTATCTCCCTTATCTTTACCGGAAGGTTCTGCAATATCACCATAGTTCAAGGATGATATTCCCACTGAGTTGTTGAGTTGGTATCTACATGAACTGCAAATTTGAGCTCCTTCTGGTAGTGCAGGGAGTTTCAAACGGAAGTCATCGGCAAGACCACGGAGTTTAAGTTTACTTACTTTATGCCTCACTTTTTGAAAAAAAACAGTTTTTTTAGTAGCATAAAATATTACTTAACTTAAAAAACTGGCACTAAAGCATTGCACAAAGAACCTCGACGTGAGCGCAATAGGGGAGATTGCGCGCCAGCCGCTCTATCATGGCATTTTGCTTACGTATCGTTCTATTACTGAAAGACAAATAAATTTGCCACTTTGAAAATTGGGGATCTTATAGAAAAAAATCTCAGCTTTCTTTTAAAACTATTTTGAAGAAAAAAAAGTGTCGAAATTTGAAAAAAAGTCAAATTTTTTTTTGATTTCCAAAAATTAAGGTCAAATTTGGACTTTTTTTGAAAATCGTTACGATCACCAAAAAGTTTGTGAAAGAATCTATAAAAAACATTTGTAGTAGAATTTTGTTTAAAGCAATAGGAAAACAGTTACAAATGTTTGAAAGTAAGGCCTTTATTAAAAAACCAAAAATTGTACCCCCTCCACTTTGGTAAATAATAATCAAAATTAATTAATTTTTGGTGTGAGGAGTACTATTTAATAGGACTACAATTATGCCAATTTTTAGCCCAATCGGTCAACTTTCATTTTCAAGGTGGGTACACTTGAGAAATTATGCCCCATATATATAATATATGTACAAATATCATATTATAAAATTAAGTATACCGTAGATTCCTGATTGGCTTGCGTGCCCCGCGCTACATGTACGGCGCACCAATCACAATCAAGCGAATCCTCTGATTGGTTCGCGCACCCCGCGAGACGGGTACTGCGCACCAATCACGAGCCGCGGTAATGTTAAATTTAATGTTAAGTTTTTAGAAATTGAATTATCATTAATAAACAATATTAATGTTAATAATATTGATTATATTATAATATTATTAAATTTTATTATATATAATATGTAGACTGTATGTATTAGGCTACATATAAACTATATATATAATATATAATTGCGATATTATTATAAAAATTAATGTCAATGATTAATAATTATACTTCGACATAATATTCAGGAATTTAATATTTAGTAGTTAAAATTGAATTATTATTAACAATTTTGATCATATTATAATATTATTAAAATTGTATTATATACACTGTAAAAAAAGCTTTGGTGATATTTATAATCAGCTAATACGTGCAGTGTATTTTCAAATTACAATGTATAAGCTGATTAATTTACGATACTACAGTACTTATTTGCAATCTAGTGCGATTTAACTTTAGGTCACAATGTGAAAAATAAACGAAGGTTGTTCCATTTGCAGTCGACTGTAAACTTACTACGTCCGATGATGGAAATTATTCGATCGGCTTGGGATATAGTAAGTTTACGTACGATGATAAATTTACTTGGGACTTTAAGTCTACGCAAGTATATGTAAATTTTGACTATGTGTGCTTTTCTATCGCAAGGGAGTAAGTCCGCCCTGACGAACGCCGCAGAATTACGTGCAGGAGGTAAATTTTGACCATTCGGGACTCTCGAGTATGACGTTGTTTTGCATGTTATGTCAAAGATAATCTTTGGTTATGTCGCGTTGAAAATGTACAAATAATTTGTTCTTTCACTCGATAAAAATGAATTTTTAAATTTTGTGACTGTCAAGTGGTTATACTCCGTTTTCTCCCTTGAATACAGAAAATAGCTTTAGAATGTTTTCACATCTGTGAAAAGCTGTGAATAGTAGCAAGGTGGCTGTAGGTTAAATAACAACTGCAAATCAGTGAAGAGAAAGGGAAATTTGATAATCAGGGAACGTATTAGGAATAAGTCCAAGATGAAAAAAATATTGAAATTGGCATCACCGAAACGTTTTTTGGGAACCAAACCTCTAAATATCTTTTCGATTATATAAGCTGAAGACAAAATTCAAAGAAATTTCGGAGATTTCCGACCCGTACCTAATTTCACGGTCGACGACGGGAAAACGTCCTGCATGTATTTCTTTATGGCGGACGCAGGTTGAGAACAAAAGTATGTATTTTTACAGAATTCTGCTTATTTACTATGTGCCAGTCGGAATAATAAACGATTTGTCCAGGTCGCTCTGTCCAGTAGAACCTGGGAATTGATTATTATATCGATAAAGTTAGTCTCCGTTTCATTTAAAGAAATCTATTCTGGGTCGTTCTAACAAGTAGTACCTGGGGATTCCTTTGGATGGGACGAAGCTACCGCAAGAGGAGAGCGTGGCGCCGATCTTGCGGACGACCATCACCCCGTCATCAGCAGGAGCTGGTGACCGACTTCAACCACGACTGTCAACAGGAGTTGGCAGTCTCCAATCTCGCTCGTCAACAGGAGTTGACGAGTTCCAACGGCATCAGTGAGCAGTAGCTCACCCTCATCGGTCAGCAGGAGCTAACGAATACTTACCAGCAGGACATTTTACACGCCCTTTTAACAAATACTTCCTTCCCCATTTCCATGAAACGTATCATATTTCTACACTTTTATGATCAAAAAATAAATTTAAAAAAATTATATGCATGAAAGAAGACGACGATAATAACGAATAGCGTTTTGAGGTATTTGAACATTTGTATTACATGTTTGTGCCGTATTTAATTGTCAAGCGATATTCGTATGCATGTTTTTAATGTTTACGTAATATTTCCTAGAACCAATATTACATTCTTCAATTTTAATCTGAATACTTGTAAGCCAACTTCCGCTTTTACATTTTCGGCTACTTTTAATTTATTTGTCATGGATATAATGTTTTTAATTTATTGTTTGCTCATAAAAGTGTAGAAAAATTGTAAAATAATAATTTTTATTTTACTCAAAATTAATTTTTTACGTGCTGCAAACATCAAGTGATTGATAAAATTATTTTAGTGCATATAAATATTTAAACTAATGAAAAAAAAAAGAATGAGGAACAACAAAAATTGAAAAAAATACGTTGACGCGAACGCATGACGGCAGACTCTCCAGCCTGTAACCTAGACCATTTCTCGATCCCAGCTTGCTCGATCGCTCGAAAATTCAAACCTATAGTCATTCTGCGTGGATATCCTTCAACTGTTTTTTCTCGTAAACCACTTTCTATCTAAGTAAACGGTTTCATCTTTTTTCATCTCAAATTAAGCCCTTTTCGCTCACAAAAGATTATTGAAATCCATGTCCCCCGTTACGCTCACGCCCCTTGTTAAACACATTAAGTAATCCCGCCCGTTGAAGATATGGAGTAATCTTTTCATTGTTCATATTTCGGTACACCATAGATGAATCGTATGAGGGCTTTTAGTGCTCGCTCGAGGATAGCATTCATTTCATCCATGATATCATCGTACAAGATTCACTGATAATCAAAAAATGGGAGATTAAGACTCCGAATAAGGAGAATCTGAGTTGATGTTGACAAGGATTCCTTGCTTCTATTAAGCTACTGGAGTACTATAAAAGTCATCCTCAAGATTTCCAGGAATTTTTCATTGAGTCAACGAAAGCGATGTCAGGGCCAACAATCTTAAGGGGATTTATCAGAGTTAGAAAACAGGATTCCAGTTTTCAGCCGCACGGTTGAATATTTTGGTCTGATTTTTTGAATACGTCATCTAAATATTATTCTATTTTTTCGAACACATCCGGGTTTTCGAAAAAATCTTTACATTTTATTTTATAAACAAAAATAAAAGATCAATAGAATACAATTGCAGTGACGCTTAGTGTTAGCTGAGTGTGTATTTCCGCGGTATGGCCATCGACCCTCACCAAACTCACGAGGTAGACACCCAGGAGCCCGTCGAATTACCTATAACGAATGACCCTTCCATTGTTATGAGATGCAGGCTGGTCACAAAAAGGGAAATTATGAAAGCATGGCTTGATTCCATTTTAATTATCAGAATTAATTTATTCGTATAATTTCAAGAAAGTGAAAAAAGATTCATGAAAATCGGTTAATATTTGCAGTAATGATAGAAATTTTAAACTGTACACGTAAGTATATCCAGATACACCATAGTCAAGAACCTGAGGTTTTGAATTTGTTTAAGTTACGCATTAAAAAAGCCTAACCGTTCACTACTGCAGGATGAGAAAAGGATGTAAATCATGTTCACTTGACACCACATTTTGATCAGAATGTCACTTGAGTAATAATATTTGTTTCAGCAAACGAAAACTTGATACACGTGCCTTGAAATAAGGACAATTTAGTGTCATTAGCTTACAAGTTTCAGTCAGAAAACACAATATTCACAATGATCTATAACGATCAGTACAAATAATTGTTTGCCATGCCTAGTATGGTCATGCACTTACTTCTCACTACCGTTCCAAGCTGCTCTGTCCGCCTGTAGAAAGTGGGAAGAGACGAGAGACAAGCAGGGCACTAATATAATCCGCGAACGCGATAATAACATCCTAGAGCACACTCTTCACAGCGTTACGTTCACAGCGTAAAATTTGGTCTGTTTTTTATCTGGACTAAAAAAAGTATTTATGCCACCATCTTGAGGTTTATTATTGGCCCAATAAAGTGACCACTGAGGAGCGTAGAAAAATACTGGGAAGCTTGGAAAAAATCTGCTTACTATTTGAATTCCAAATATGAAGTCCGAAGATCTATTGAAAAACTGGAGGTTGGTATTTTTTGAAAATGTTTAAAATCCTAGGGCTTTTTAAATTTGTGTTCTATCAAAAAATTGTATTATTATAATTTGTAAAATCTTGCTATCATGTACTAAAAATCATAATCATAACTTATAGATTTATTTTTAAAAATTTCATAATTCTGAAAATGAACTAAATTTTTTCATTGTTATCTAATCGACAAATTTCCTTGTTATTCTTTCTAAATATATTTTCTATGTACAAAAAATGTCGACTGAAACTTCATCATCTGTTAGAAAAATAGTTTGTAGTATTTGTTGAAAATATTGAAAATCATCAAGCTAGCGTTGAAACAACTTTTAGGTTGGCTTATTCGATTTTTCCAAAGCTTTTGATACTTTTAATCACAAGCTTCTTTTGCATGAACTTCGGAAGTATAATTTATCCAATGCGGCCATTGCGTGGTTCGAATCCTAGCTGAAAAACCAGTTTCAACAAGTTTTCTGTACACCTTTGAGCACAGCATTGATCTTGATAAGACCAAAAGACGAATGCATCAACTCAGCACAAAGATAGGCTGGGCAAGGCAGTATGCGTTCCGCATTCAGTATGTGATTGACTAAATAACATCTGGCAGGACTAGCCGAAGTCTAGAGCGGAGAGAGAGTTGGGTCAATTTACTATCTCATCTGGAAAACATCGTGTGATCACTTACAGTGTCACCTTTCAGAGAGGTGTGTTTCGGGGCGACACCATGAGCCCTCTCCTCTTTTGCCTTACATTATAGCCACTATCTATCGCATTTTGCCATTCCAAAGGGTACCTCTGCAGCAAACCTAGAAATCGAAACATAAGTTCACTCATGTATTTTACATGGATGATCTTAAACTCTTTGCTAAAAATCAAGAGAAACTACATCTTGCTCTAGACATTGTCAAAGAGTATACTCAAGAGATTGGAATGGAGTTCGGGTTAGAAAAATGCGTCAAGGTTTATTTGAAGAAAGGAAAACTTAATGGTATCCCGGAAGACCCTGAGCTCGTCGACAGAAGCGCTATACGACACCTTGGCGCTGGAGAGACCTATACATACCTGGGCGTGCCACAGAGCCGCATTCAGGACGTGATATCTATTAAGTATACTTTCCGATGCAGATACTCTATTCATTTGGAGTGGTTCCATGGACGAAAGACGAGCTCAGACCCATGACTTCAATATCAGGTATGGGTAAAATGCATCAAATCTTGTCCATCTCGAGTACTCACTCCTGAAGGCCCGGATGAAGAAAGCACAGGAGAAAAACTTCCGTCAACAGCTCTCCGAGAAGAAGATGCACGGCATCCAGTCTCTACCAACTCAATGGTAAAATTTGAAGAAGCAAGGGCGCCATCAGACGGTGACACTTCATATATTTTTATTTTGTTTTTGCATTGTCTTCTTTGTGAAATATAATTCTACAATAAATTAAGCGCAACAACGAAAATACGTTATAAAAAGTTTGTTTATTTTTAAAATATGAGTTTTACATATTTTTTTAAATATGTGCTTAAAAGAATTAAATAATTTTTTAACGATAACAGATTTTCAAACAATTAAATAGTAATAAATATTAATATAATAGAGAATCACCATGCAATTAAACACCGTTCCTTATATTAACTTTACAACATTTTTGTAAATTTACTATTAAGGTGACTAGTATTTTCAAGTTCTATGATTGTTGTGGGAAAACTTCATAAAAACTTTCACATTTTTTTACAACTTTTACAGTTTCACAACTTTAACAGTCTTTTTTTAAGTATTTGTTAAATTTCAATTCAAATTGAAATTGTGCAATTTTGTTATTATTTACTATGAAACGTTTTAAATGAAAAATTATTCAACTAATAGGACTTCAGATTGGAAACAAAATTGTAGAGTATTAGAGGATTAAACTATTATGGTTTCTACTTTTAAATCGTTCAGGTCTAAACGATATGAATTTGAAATCGTCAATTTATTGAATGTTTGAGTAAAAAATAGTGAATTTCAAGCGCTTTTAATTTCCAAAGCTTCAATATGAAATCGCCGCTGAAATGAACCCCTTAAAATTCCATTTAAACTTTTCAAAGCTCTTGAAGATTCTTTGGAATTTTTTTAAAAACCCTAAAATATTTCAAATTCTTTGGAATGTTGTTAGATTCATTGAAACTTTTTAAAAGTCTTGAAAATTCCTTGGATTTTCTTCCTTGGCTTTTGAAGATTACAGTGTATGGTAGGTTATGTAAGCATGGGTTCCCGGCAGCTTCAATCCATTGTGAACCACGCTCTTCATCCATCGGAAAACGGTGAGAGTGTGTCTGACGTGATGATGGGCAATCGAGTACCGCACAGCTCTGCTTATCACTTTTCATCACTTTTGGCTTCATTTTCAATCTAAATTTAAAAAAATTCTTCACAACATTCAAACCCGGAGTCAGCACACGTCAGCCGGTGTTTTGTTTTGACGTGTAAGTAAGGTAAGGTTGGATATTGTGGCAGTGCGACTGAGAGCGACAGCGAGAAAATTTATGACAGAGGAAGGAAAACTAATGCAACCATGACGAGAGACGTCAAGTATGGGGAGGGACCGACATACAGCGCCATCAAGCGGTGACACAGGTTTGTTCAGTTTCTATGCTTCTGCGCGATCGCCCATAGAAGTTGGTAGAGCCTGACGGCATCTTCCACAGAAATGTGGAGGATCTGTCGATGTCGTATGAGCTAACGTTTGCTTTCCTTAAATCAGCCGGACTTAGGTTGGGCATGGAGGGTTTCATTTTTAGCATGTCAAGATGGCGCCATTTCCACTCTAGCTTACCGTCGCCATATTTTAAGCCAAGACATTCTCGATGATAGCTCAAGAGCGTGTCATGCACACCCCGAGCATCTAGGACACACACTATCTGGTTATCCAACTTATGCGGAAACGACCTACATCCAAAGTCATAATTCGACACCAAGAGTGCTTTATTACGATCTCTGTGACTCTTACGGCATCAGCCCAAATACCGCTCCGCTAAACGCTCCTAAGCAAATAGAGTTAATTATCGCGAATGAGAAGTGTCGGATATACTGGAACTTCATATTCTCGAGAATTATTTCTGTTGCGCACTCGAGGCCTGACATAGTTCTTCTTGACTTCGAGAAACGAACCATGTTCGTTATCGAATTTTCGGCACCAGCTGAAGAAAACATCATAGCCAAGGAGAATGAAAAGAAAGACAGGTATAAAGACAATTAAAAATTTTTTCAAATAATATTCCATTTGAATGATGCCTGAAAGATGCGGCTTGTTTGAAATTGTCAACTACTGTTTTCCTTTCACTTCAAGTAAATTTATTAGTTAATTCAATTTAGTAAAAATAATTATTTGAACAAATTATCATTGCTTGTATGTATCTTCTGTTTTGATAATGCTAGATAGTAGCGGTTTCTTCGAAATTGTCAACTTTTCACCCACGTTTTAGTTGGCAAAGTAATACATGATGCAAGGTCACATAGTTTTTTAAACAATTTATTAATGTTCATAAATATCTTCTCTTAGATAAGTGTTAAACAGCTGCAGTTTTTTGAATTCTTAAACTTTGTGTCAACGTTTTACTCAGTGAGGTAATAATTAATGCAAGTTAACAAACATGCTTATTTAGACAATTGATTGTTGTTTATAACTATCTTCTGTTACGGTAATGCTAGAAAGTTACCTTTTTTCCAAAATATTTAGTTTTGCTTTGACTTTTTAGTTAGGAACAAATAATAAGTGAACCTCAACAAGAATCAGTTTTTGAGTAGTATTGGATTTTTTTAAGTTAATTATTTTATCTCTTATCAATGTTTAACAAAATGTAGTCTTTACATTACTTGTATAACTTTTGCTTTGGATTACAACAAGAAGTTTATTGCAAAGCGTAAAAGAAAAATTTAGAATTGCACATATTTTGATATTAGCCCCCACATCCCACCTTCTCTGTAGAAAATGCGTCAGGAAATTGCTTCTGGTACGCTGTTATCACCTGTGGTAAATATTTTTTCTGACTTTAGTGTCTAGCAGGAAGGGAATTGTGTAAAAGATCATTCTCTCTAATGTTTATTTATTATTTTTTCATAACTAAAAAGGCAAAGCAAAGTTGAACATCTTAGAAAAAACTGCAACTTTTGAGCACTTATCTAAGAGAAAATAGTTGTAAACAATAATAAATTTTTTAAAAAACTATGTTTGTTAAGTCGCATTATGAATTACTTTATTGGGTAAAAATTGGGTAAAAGGTTAAATATTTCAGAAGAAGCCGCAACTGTCTAGCATTATCAAAGGAGAAGATAGATATAAACAATGACAATTTGTTTAAATAATTATATCATTGCTAAATTGAATTGACTAATACATCACTTGAAGTGAAAAGTAGACAAACAGTTGACAATTTCAGAAAAAACCGTAACTTCTTGGCATCATTCAAAAATGAATTGTTAACAATAATTATTATTGGTTGAAACGATTACTTTTTTCATACCGTCATTTACTTATTTGTCTTCCTTTCATTCAAAATTGGACGAATAGTGAAAATATGGTGAAAAAATGCAGCTTTCGAACATTATATCAGGAAAATATAATTAAAAATAATAATAAATTGTTTAAGCGATTATTTTTGTTAACGTTGATTAGGCATCACATATTTTAATTTTAATTATTTAACATATTTTAATCATCTTTTAATCTTCATTATTTAAAATTCAAGTGCACAAAATGAAAATGATAATTTTTTTCGACCGAAGTCAGTTAGGAATTGCTTAAGTAAGCTTTTCTCACAACGTTAACTAGCCTACTGATAACTCATTTAGTAAGGCTTATTATTCGACTTTAACAATACTTCTTGATAAGTAGTTTTTAATTGATTACTTATAATTCAGATTAAGGGAGTAGGTGTCAAGTTTTCGGTACAGCTACAATTTTCTATGCACTTTAACGTTTCCATTATTTCTGCAATTATGAACCGATTTTCAGGAATCTTTTTTTTTCACTTTCTTCTAATTATATGAGTAAACTAATTCTGGTAATTAAAATTGAATGAAGCCATCCTTTCAAATTTTAGTTTTCGTAAACGGCTTGAATCTCGTTACAAAGAAAGAATCGTTCTTTCCGCATGATTCGATACACTATGGTGTATTTGGTTATACTTTCGTGTGCACTTCAACATTTCTATTATCACTGCAAATATTAACCGATTTTCATGAATCTTTTTTTTTACATTCATGAAATTATACGAATAAACTAATTCTGCTAATTACAAATGAATAAAGCCATGCTTTCATAATTTCACTTTTTGTAACCAGCCTCCATCTCATAAAAATGGAAGGGTCATTCGTTATGCGTAATTCGACGTGCTCCTGGGTGTCTGTCTCGTGAGTTTGGTGAGGGTAAATGGCCATGACGCGGAAGTACACACTCAGCTAACATTGAGCGTCTTTGAAATTTTATTCTATTGTTCTTTTATTTTTGTTTATAAAATAAAATATAAACACTTTTTCGAAAACCCGGATGTGTACGAAAAAATAAAATAATATTTAGATGACGTATGAAAAAAATCAGACAAAAATATTCAACCGTGCGGCTGAAAACTGGAATCCCGTTTTCTAACTCTGATGAATCTCCTGAGGCTGAAGTAAGGAAGCTAATGTACCAGGTAACGGGGAGGAGGATTGTCCAATTATTTTTTCTTTCGTTTTTGAAAGGTTTAGCATCAAGCTATTCTTTTGTGACCCATTTGATCACTATGTTAATAGCCTTCTGAACCCGCAAAATGAAACTATTTAATGGAAGAGATAGGACTTGAAAAATATACTTTAAAATCTGTTGCGTATTTGTGATACTTGCAATGCTCAAGATCAATGCTGTGCTCAAAGGTGTACAGAAAAACGGTTGAAACTGGTTTTTTAGGTAGGATTCGAGCCACGCGATTGCGGCATTGAACAAATCATACTTTCGAAGTTTATGCAAAAGAAGCTTTTGATTAAAGTATCAAAAACTTCGGAAAAATCGAATAAACCAAACTAAACGTTGTGAGGACGCTAACTTTATGATATTCAATTTTTTCAGCCCTTTCAACAAAAAGTAAAAACTGTTTTTCTAACAGATTATGATGTTTCATTAGGCATTCTTAGTAGATAGCAAATGTATTTATAAATAATCACATGGACATTTTTCGATTAGACAAAAATGAAAAAATTCAGTTCATTTTCAGAATTATGAAATTTTTATAAATAAATCCATAAGTTATGATTATGATTTTCAGTAGATGTTAGCAAGATTTACAAGTTATAATAATAATTTTTTTCGATAGAACACAAATTTTAAAAGCCCTAGGATTTTAAACATTTTCAAAAAATACCAAACCACAGTTTTACAATAGATGTTCTGACGCTGTGTGTGCCGAAACATCTTCAATCAAGAGTTCCGTAGGCGTAGACATGAATCTAAAGAAAAAAGATTTTTTCAGCAAGTTTTTTGAAGCGTTTTTATTTCCAATTTTTTCATAAAAATTACCAATATAACGTGGCTAATTTTTTATCACAATCCTACGTGCCAGAAGCTTCAATTTGGGCCAACCCCGAAGTAAATCATACTAGACGTAAAACTTCTCTAGCTTTCAGTGTCTAAATAACCAAATTTACCTAATTTTTCTTATTTTTAACATATGGAATTCAAATAGTAAGCAGATTTTCCCCAAGGACCCCAGTATTTTTCTACTCTTCGGAGTAGTAACTTTACGGGACGAAGGCTGTAAAGATTGTGATATAGGATGTTGTTATCGCGTTTGCGGATTATGTTAGTACCCTGCTTGTCTCTCCTCTCTTCCTACTTTCTCCAGGCAGACTGAGCAGCTTGAAACGGTAGTTAGAAGCAAGTGCATGTCCATACTAGGCATGGCGACCACTTATGTGTACTGATCTTTACAGTTCATTGTGAACATTGTGTTTTCTGACTGAAACTTGTAAGTTAGTTATACTAAACTGTCCTTATTTCAAGGCACCTGTAATATGTTTTTGTTTGTTGGAAAAAACATTATTACTCCATAGATATTCAGATCAAAATGTGGTGTGTAGTGAACATGATTTACTCCCTTTTCTCCTCCTGCATCAGCGAACTGTTAGGCTTTTTTACTGGGTAACTTAAACAAATACAAAACCTCAGGTTCTTGGCTTGAATAGTTTCTTCTCAGGTGAGGTAAAAAACGTACAGACACGCGTCTGGCACGAGATTATAAGGGTTTCCTACGAAACTTTAAAAATGATATAATTCATGTAGGTCACTTTTTATTACCTGTTAAAATTTTTTTTAGGGAAGGATGGCAACAGAAGAAGATTTATTATTAGCTCATTCAAAGCACTACATTGATGTGATTAAAGGTACCTCAGTGTGTGATGTAACCAAGTTATCGGAAATAGCGTCGAAATTCAGTTCAGTTTACCTGCATACTGATAGTTGGTTTAGCGCCAGAGTGGCAGCTGGAACTCTTTTACAGGTTGTTGATAATGTTTTAAGCCATAAAAGTCAAAGTGGTATTGCTATAATCAGACCCCCTGGGCATCACGCAGATCAAAACTCTGCAAGTGGATTCTGTCTCTTTAACAATACTGCCATAGCTGCCAAATATGCAATAAAGAGTTACTATCTCAAAAGGTAAAAATTATTTATTATCAATTAGCATATATCTGATATCAAAATCCGCTAAAAAATGTACCATATGAATATAATAATGATGCTATACAAATTTAAATACACTGATGATTATTATACTTACATATAATTTGTTCACGATAAGTAAAATCGGTGAGCGGCGCTCGCATCTTTCTGCGATTTGCTTGACATTATAATAGCTCACCAAAAACTTCTATGATGCCAAAAATTCCACCAAGTAAAAAGTTATCAGTACATAATAATTAAGACTGCCTCAGTAAAAACTGGGTATCATTCAAGAAAATGGTGATCAAATATTGTTCTTTGACAGTTTTGGGAACCTTCAGTTCCGAGGTGCTGGTAGCTTTATAAAATCTAATCATGACAGATGCCAAGACTATACAGAAAGAGATCATCATGAATGAATCGATCATTCTATTTCAGGCAACTCATTTGTGCTGGAGGTGCAGTATTCTCCTCCAATACATTTTTAACGATTAAGAATTATGCTTTTGTTCCCGCTGATTTATATACATTTAATTCAATTCCTAACGTTGATATAGGAAACAATAAGTTTTATATTGATGATGATGTGGTAACAGTATACTCTGGTAGTTTTGAAATTGAAGATATTGAGAAGTACATACAATCATCTCTGTTGAATGGAGACGTTCTTGTTGCAATAAGTCCTAGGTTAATCAGATTAAGAAAATTTTTTCAAAATAACGTGGAAGCATTTGACAACGGTGTACGCTACAACCGCTCCTACCGGGTTTCTATTCGACAAATGTAACCAGGAATTAAATATTGTGAATGATCGAAATTTTTTTCTAAATGGGTTCTACCTGATACCAAAAAACCGGTCCTGCCTGGTTTTGATTCGATAAGCCGAACCAGAAATTAAATATTGGAAAAGACAGAAGTTCGTTTCTGCCCGGTTTCTACTTGGTACCTAAATGCGATTTGACCATAATGTAGTCACTAAGTTGTCCTACCTGGTTTCTGTCCGACAAGCGGAACCAGAAAATGAATACTGCCAAAGGCAGAAGTTCGTTTCCGTCCGGTTTCCACCCAATTCCTAAAAGGCGTTTGACACTGGTTTACGGTCTAGCCGGTCCATCGTGATTTCTATTCGACAATCGGAACCAGGAACTAAATATTGAAAAGTACCGAATTAAGGTACTACCCGGTTTTTAATCGATGGTTTTTAAACCGGTCATAGGTATCTGACGCTGGTCCATGTTCTATTCGGCTCTACCTAGTTTCGATCCGAAAAGCGGAACCAGAAATTAAATATTAGCAATGACTGAATTTCTTTCCTACCCGGCTGCTACCGTATACTAAAAGGTCATTTGAGCACTGTGCACGCTCTAACGGTTCCTATCATGTTTTTATCCGACAAATGGAACCAGGAATAAAATATATTAGCAAGGACCGATGTACGTTTCTACCCAGTTTCGACTCGATTACTGAAAGGTATTTAATACCGGAATGCGCTCTAGCCGTTCCTAACTAGATTCTATTCGTGAAGCGAAACTATGAATTAGTTATTAACAAAGACTAAATCTGTTTGCTACCCGGTTGCTACCCAATACTCAGAAGGCCTTTGACACTCGTGTACGCTATAACCGGTCCTACATGGTGTCTAACCCAGTTTCGATCCGACAAGCGGAACCAGAAATTAAATATTAGCAAAGACTGAATTTCTTTGCTACCCGGCTGCTACCGTATACCCAACAGTCATTTGAGCACCGTGCACGCTCTAACGGTTCCCATCCTGTTTTTATCCGACAAACGGAACCAGGAGTAAAATATATTATCAACGACCGATGTACGTTGCTACCCAGTTTCCACCCGATTACTGAAATGTATTTAATACCGTAATACGCTCTAGCCGGTCCTAACCAGATTCTCTTTGTGAAAGGAAACCAGAAATTAGATATTAGCAAAGACTAAATCTCTTTGCTACCCGGTTGCTACCCAATACCCAGAAGACATTTGACACTTGTGTACGCTATAACCGGTCATACCTGGTGTCCAACCCGGTTGCTGTCTGATAAACGGAACCAGAAATTAAATATTGGAAAATACCGAATTCGTTTCTACCTGGTTTTTACACGATTCCTAAATGTCATTTGCTACTTCTGAATGCTCTAATTGGTTCATCCCATTTTGCATCCGACAAACAGAACCAGAAATTATGGATTTTCAAAGACCAAAGTTCATTTTTATCAGCTTAAATCAGTTAACAAATTTAATAGTTTTCTTCTTGTTCCTTGATGGAAACAGGGACGTCTCTTCACAGGTTCTTTTCTGTTTTCCGGATTAAATGTGTCTATACAAAGTAGAGAAAGAGATGCAATATTTCTTTGCGGCTTACCCGGCGGATTTTGCGTTTTGCATCACTTTTAACTGACTCGTTATACTATTTTCTAATTATGTCTCTTTATTGCTTTTCCAAACACAGTTATACGCCATCTGCGAAAAAGAAGAATCTTCCGAATACCCGGAAAAAAGTGTACCCTATTCGCTTTGATCTATTCATTTTGCCTCGACGGACATGTTAGAACAACAACTAACGCCGAAATACATATAAAGACACGATAATCATGAACCTTTTTGCGATTAAAATGTTGAATCCAACAGTAATGTTGGAATGTAACATTATTAGGATTTGGTAAACAACAGTATAAAATGAATGAAGTATTACCTGCGTCGAAAATCGTAACAAAACTACGATATTTCGAAATTCGTTGCACAGAGACGTAATTTCCCTTTTTTGCAACTGGCCAGTAGTGTCTTGGGGTTCAAGTGTAAGTGCACTATCACTAAAAAGAGCCATGTGACGCCACGTATTAACAATTCAGCTAAAGAGTACTTATTCTCTTTGCCCAGACTTGCCCTATTTTCTGAGAATAATGACACAATTAATTAGTTTTAAGATTAATGTTTTTTACAAGGAATTTTGTAATTGTTTAAATTATTTAAAGTCCTTTACTTTCCGTTTTTCATCGGAGAGGTGAAAAATTATATTTTATTCAAATCTTTTTAACCATATCGCTTCTAATGAAGTACTTTCTTGTTTCAGTAGGTGTACACTTTCATAATAAATTATTCAAGAAATCGCAATGAAGGTTTATAAGACAAATAAAAATTGCTGAAACAATTAAGCTGTAATTTCTGAAATAAGGAAATACTTAATAATAGGAGACATATGTATTCCAAGAAATTCGAAAAAATTGAATTATCTCCGCCTTTCCCATTATAGCCACAAGTAACTGTGTCAATAATCCCAGAAAATGAGTTACAGGGAAAATGAAAATGTTAAATGTATCTTTTTCAATCGACGTTGCGTTATGTTAATAAACATAAAAAATGAAGAATATGTAATATCACTGTTCAACAAGATATGACCTATGTATTCATGGAATGAGATATATCATTCCCAGAGTAATTTTACGTGCTGAATGAATTTATGTTTTTCTGGAACGAAAATGCCGTAAATGTAGCAAAAGATATGGGGATGACTTTTGCAAACTGAGAGTTGAATAAAATCTTAGCGCAAATAAATAGAAGTTAAATGGAAATAAAATAAAAATCCTATAGTAGGTAGCATATGCTGTGACTCCGCAGAGGACTAACATAAAATGAACGAAGTACAAGCCACGGAGCGCAATGCGAATAAGAGCAGAGTACTGGTGTATGTGGCGTATTGGAGGGGAAGCGCGGATGCTCCACGCACATCCCCCCCCCCCCCAGTCACGCTGGGTCTCGCGGGGGCGGCGAAGGGGCTTTTTTTATACTAAAAAAAAAACTCAAAAAACAAAGAGAATGACACCCAGTTGACTTAAAAATAAATGATATTCAGTTGAATATAAAGTTTTTGTAAAACCATTTTTTCGAGTTTTTTTTTTAGTTTTTTTATTATCTCTGGAATCGTACAATGCATCGAAAAAACGAAATCTTTGGATTCCTCGTTAAAAATGCATCAAAATCATGTATTGCTATCCGTCTAAAAAATTGTGTACACCTATTTATATGATTTTCGGGTAGAAATATTACATAATGCGGTATAGAATCCGGTTAGGTGTATTTTATAACCCAGGCACAAAAATTGGGTAGGGCGCGGATAGGACCGGATAAGAACCGGGCAGATGTATTTTGCGTAACCAGTTACAAACCAGCTAGGAATCGAGTACACATATTACATGATGCTGGATAAAACTCGTTTAGATATCGGTCACAGCTTGGGGACTTAAATCTGGTAGAGCGGGCTTAAGGCCGGATAAGAATCGGATTGACGTATTTTGAGGACCTTGTTAAAAAACGGGTAGTAATAGGGTGCAAATATTACAGGCAGGTTAGAACCCACTTCTTTGCGGGTTCTATCCGGGTCCTATCCGACATTTTAAGCAGGGAAGCTTATAGTATGGAGTTGATCAGGACACCGCGCGTACATGAAAGAGAAAACAGTCTAAAATTCAGAATTGCAATGAAAACAGGGTACAATGTAAACGACTGCGAATAACCGTAAATTGGAGGATGCATGCAGCCTTGTATATGTGGCTGAGAAATGTGAGATCAAGGGGAATACCAATGTCGGGACCTAATCCAACCCAGGGATCAAGGAATCATTCAAAATATGAAAAGGCTTTATGCCTCGTTTCTTCTCAAAACTATTTTATTTGATCAAGAAAATGGGTTTCACGTAATCAAATCGATGCTCTGTAAGAATCAGTTACAATAGCTGCAATCTACTTCCATGGGATTCCCCAACGAAGAAGTTCTTGATTCAAGCAGATTTCTAGAAAGGGAATCTACTATTCTGGAGCTTATTCGATAGATTCGTACAGCCTTTCGCGAAATTCAAGACTGCAAAGATATCCAAGAGAGTTCAATGAAATTGCCTAGCTATGAAACAGAAAAAATTAGAACATAATAATAAAGGTATAATTATTGAAGGTTTTTTGTTTGAATTTGTTTAATGCATGATTTATTATATAAGGTTATATTATTAACAATTATTGCACAGGAATATTGCCTTAGCATTTTCAAAATTATATTATATTTGCTTTTACATTAAGATATTTTTAACTTAACCCATTAAAACCCAAGCCGAATCTAGCCGAGATAGCCTCAAACTAACTACTGCATCAATGGCGTAGCAAAACAAAAAATTACCCCTGTTTTTTCTTTTGACGTTTGCAATTGTTTATAAAAAGTTATTTAAACAAATTACCAAAAATTTCTTTATTTCGAAAAACTAATAGCG
>CAKNWT010200370.1:0-10237 GCA_932066315.1 Andricus coriarius | reverse complement strand
ATTTGAGGGTTGCCTTCCTTCTGTGTTGCATCTGCGTGTTGCCTCGAGGACGGATGTAGGCGGCTGACTTGAATTCGACGGTTGCCTCGCTGCTGCGTTACAGCTCTGTCTAGTGTCACGTGGGGATACAGGCAACTGGCTCCTATCGGCTGTTGAGGAATGCGGTGGTTGGTCACCGGGCCCAAAGGTTCCTGTTGCGTGCATTGCTGTTACACTGCTGTTCGGCTCGCTTCTCAGTGTATTGTTATGGGCGGGTTGCGTCGCCTGGCACGTACCATTTTCCAAGGAATTCGGGGCTAGTGGAGCGGGCCGAATGGTTCTTTTAGCTGGTTCAGGTGGTGCTTCCTCGTCCGAAGATTCACGTTCTCGATGGGATTCGTCCTCTGTTAGAAGGGCATTGCTGATCCTAGCTAGATCTCTTATCTCGTTGGCTCTTTTCAAATTTTCGTCGTTCAAAATCCTCATGTCGGCTCTCATGGTTCGTTGCATCTCCTCGATTAATTGTAGTTTACTCAGGATCAGCAATAGTGGATCCGTAGTTTCATCGTTCAAAATTTCCCTTAAATCTTCTGATGACATGGTGGGGGCGGTTTTAAAAGGATTGTCCAATCCGTCCAAACTGCTATCAGAAGTAAGTGTCGCGAATCGCGTTAATAATGTTACAAAATTTAGTATATTTTAAACCCTTCACTTGCGGGATCGTGCTAAAACAATGCCTCAAGGTTAATTCAGAGTAGATCGTCGGTTTATTAGAGGAGATAGAGGACGTGGAGCACCAACGTCGTACCTACTGACGCCAGCCTATTCACCGAAATATTTCCTCACTTAGCCTTATCGAAAACGCCGATGCAATTCAATCACCGTTCGACGTATGCGAGAATGACTTATCTACTGGGGAAATATCTGTGCAAGATTCGTAACTAACTTAAAACTAAAATAATCCTTACTTTTTTCTCCTTTCGTCTCGTTCCGTGTTAGCCAGGTAGATAGCAGTTGTACTTCAACGGCCGTAGACGTCCTGCTGCTATGCGGTTGAATCGGGTATGGCTCGATGATGCGTTTCTTTCAGAGGCTTATCGCTTGGTTCAGCGGGCTCTCTCCGGGATGAGAAGATCGTCAGATCTTTTACCAAGGTTCCGTAGATGCCTTGGGAGTCTGAGCTTCTGATGGTCGTTGCCTGGGCTGCGAACAGAATCCGTAGAGTCCTGGTTCGAGTCGAAGATCCTCGTTGTTTGAAATTACTGGGGATGTTCCGTAGATACTTCTTCCCCAGGATATCGTGAACGGGATCCTGGCAGGATCGCCAATTTTGTAATGGTCTGGAGAATAATGGACCTTTTCTTTGTATAAATGCCTGAACTGTGAGACAGGACTTCTTTATTGTATCTTGATCTTTACTGCTAAGCGGTAGGAAGCAGACTGACTTCCTACACAAGGGATGCATTACGCAACCCCGTCAAGCTAAGGCCCATGCCTAGACGAAGAAGTGGGGAGCTTAGGCGATGCTGTTACAGAATTCAATACTTACGATCACTTTTACTATACGTTTCTAGTATGAATTATGTAACACAAATAGCTTTTAACGCTATCGCAAAGTGAATAATTATTATTATTATATGATCGTCCATTACTTACGTAAGGACGAGTTTTCGAAATTTTACATCCTCTCACCCTTTCTTCTTTAAGATTTTTTAATTTTTTATTGAATATATCAACGGTATATGTTTTAAGGTATTTCACAAGATTTTCAACATTTTCAGTGGTTTGAAAGGATTTCAACAGATTTCATGGGATAATAAGACATTTCAAATTACTACAAAGTATTTCGAAGAATCAGAAAAATCTTACTGAATTTAACTACAACTACAAAGCTTTTTAGGAATTTCGTGAGATTTGAAGGGATTCTAAAAGGTTTTAGGATATTTCACATTATTTCTAAGGATTACCGGACGTTTCACAATTTTAAAATGATTTAAAAAGTACTTTCAGAGTTTTAAGATATTAAAACTACTACAACTTTAGAGAGAATCGCAATTTTTCAATGGATTTTACAGACTTTTAAGCGAGTTCAACAAGTTTAATCAGGAGATTTGACTTGAGTCAAAAATATTACAAGAGATTTTGAGAAATACAAGTATTTGAAGAATTAACAGATTTTCAAAGATTTCAAAGGATTTCAAAGACTTTTAACGAATTACTATATATTGAAAGGGCTTTCAATGATTCTACAGGATTTCAAAAGATTCCAAAATATATGCACGGATTTTAGAGGATTTCAGAAGATTTTGAAAGATTTAACGGAATTTAAAATAGTTTACGATTAATAGAAAGTATTTGAGGGATATCAAAAGATTTCACGGAATCTCATCGAATTTTGAGCTTGATTTTGAGGGATACTGATTAAATGTGTATACTGGCATAACAAGTAATTTCGATAGGCAAATCATGTTACAAATAGCATATTCAAAAAACAATACTTAGAAAAAGGAAACTTTTTCAAAAAAATGTTTTGTACCGACGTCCACCACAAGTAATAATCCGTACGATTTCGCACGATTCGTGGACTATCAAATAATTTAAAAAATTGTTATGGAAGTGTCACTTCTTTCAGTCTAACATATGTATTATGTACTTCTATTTTCTGCACTTATTTTGCTAATATTTCTTGCCTTCTTTCCAAATCCGTTGCAATATTGTTAAAAAACATACAAATTAATAATATAGCCAGGGTTCTTCAGTAAATATTCAACGTCAATGTAACTCAAGAGAATGTTCTTTTGGTCTGATAAACAAAAATTCCGCTTTTTGGCCAATACCGTAAACAGAAGAAAAAGGTTGAAGAAATAATATTGTTTCGCGAAAAAAGTTATACGAAAATGTCTCTTCATACTTCTATCTCGCGTTGTTTTCAATACTTTTACGAAAATATTACATGTATTTTATAGAAATTTATTTTTCACAATACATTTTTATGGTATCATACTAAACAAAGAAGAAGATAATTTAGTACTTTCAACAACTTTCACATGAAGCTTTTTCCTTTCAAATCAGTTTTTTTTGCTTCCTCTGAAAACAATGTTATAAGCAATTGGCCGGATGTGTGTGTGTGTGTGTGTCACACTTTTTTCTGAACACGATAATTTCAAAACGGTTGCAGATAAATTGATTAAATTCGTATGGCTTATTTTCAACACTAATATGTTGAAACTGACCGAATGATTTCTGAAAATATTTATTTCATTTTTTTTAGCACAATAATATTTTACAAATCGGTGTTTTATAGTAAAACTTTTTTCATTAACATAATTCAAAGTTGATGCAAGAATATAAAAGATTAATTGTTTCGAGATGAATCGATTGACCCACAATATTAATACATTTTATTACAGAGTGAGGAAGTTATGGTAATTTATATATTTCTTAAATCGATGTTTAGAGTAAAAATGTTCTCATTCTCATAATTTAAAGTTGATGTGAGAATAGAAGAAATCTGTTGAGGAAGTTATCGTCATTTATATTATATTTAAAATCCACTTTTACACTAAACACTTTTTTCATTATCATAATTTAAAGTTGATACGAGAATAGAAAATATATCTTCATTCGAGAGTAATCGATTGACCTATAATATTTATACATTTTATTGAAGAGGAAGGAAGCTATGGTAATGCATAAGATTTGAAAACACGGTTTTTTTTTATAGTAAAACTTTGTTCACTAACATAATTGAAAGTGTATGCAATAATATAAAAGATGTCTTCGTTCGAGACGAATCGTTTGACTTAAAATATTAATACATTTTATTAAAGAGTAAGGAAGTTATGGTAATTTATATATTTTTTAAATCGATGTTTAGAATAAAAATGTTCTCATTCTCATAATTTAAAGTTAATGTGAGAATAAAAAAAATGTCTTGATTCGATACTGATGCAAGGACGGAAAATATTCCTTGATTCGATTGATCTATAATATTAATATACTTTATTGAAGATTAAGGTAGTTTTATAATATTTGAAACATCTGTTTCAATCAGAACAACTTTTTTCATCGAAATAATTCAAAGTTGACGCATGAATATTACAGACTTTTTTATTGTAAATTTTCAAATAGAATAATCCTGACAATTTCTGTGAACAAATCATAAATCGTACATTTTTTAATCGATTTCACTAATTTAATATGATTTCCGAGGATTTAAAAAATTTCAATTGATTTTAAAATATTTCAAATTGATATATTGTATATATATATATATATTGTAGGAAAATATTTGAAAGAATTTCAAAAGATTTCAAGGAATTTGTTATTTATTTTAATAATTTGAATGAATTTTAAAGGACTGGGCACATTTTAGGGCATTTGAAAAGAATCCAAGGCATTTGTAAGAAATGTCAATAATTTCAATGAATGTCACAATATTTTAAAGGTCTGAAATATTGTAGGATATTTCAACACATTTCAAGGAATTTTCAACTGATTTTAGTACTTCAATTGATTCAAAAGGATTGGAAATATTTTAAATTACAATTTATTTTCGAAAGCTTTAAAAAGTTGAAAAAATGCAAAGAATTTGCAAAAGACTTACAAAAATTTAAAAGTTTTAAAATTTTTTAGAGAATTTGAAAACTTTTAAAGTATTGCAAAATATTACAAGTTATTTTCAGTTGATTTCAGTAATTTAATTGATTTCAGAAAATTTGAAATATTTTACAGCATTTACAAAATTTTCACATAATTCTCGAAAGTTTTACAACATTTCAAGGGATTTAACAAAAATGTTAAGAGTTTGAAAACTTGTAGAATATTTTAAAAGATTCTAAGGAATTTTCTATTGGTTTCAGTACTTTAACTGATATCAGATGATTTAAAAAGATTCTGAGTCATTGTCGAAAGCTTGAAAGATTTTACGGAATTTTTAAAGATTCGAAGGAATTTTGTATTTATTTCAATAATTTGAAGAAATTTCAAAGGATTGGAAATATTATAGGGTGTTTTAGAAGAGTCTAAGGCCTGTTCAAGATATTCAAATAATTTTAACGAATTTCAAAAGATTTTGAAGGATTTGAAATGTTTTAGGATATTTTAACAGATTATAAGGAATTTTCAATCGATTTCAGTACTTTAATTTGACTTCAGAGGATTTAAAAAGTATCCAGTGATTTTAAGAGATTTCAACTGAATATTTTAGAGAATTTCAGAAGATTCCAAGGAATTTTTTTTATTTCAATAATTTGAAGAAATTTGAAAGGATTGGGCATATTGAACTGTATTTTAAAATAATCCAAGGCATTTTAAAGATATGTCAATAATTTCAAGGAATTTAAAAAGATTTTCAAGAGCTTAAAATATTTAACGGAATTTTGAAGTATTTTAAGGAATTTTGTATTTATTTCAATTATTTGAAGAAATTTTTAAAAATTATGAATATCGTAGGGAATTTCCAAAAAATTAGATGAATTTGAAAACTTTTACAGTTTTCTTTAAGATTCCAAGGAGTTTTCATTTGATTTCAGTAACTGAATTGATTTCAGAGGATTTTAAATATTCTACAGTAATTTTAAAGATTGTAAGGCATTTTCGAAAGTTTTAAAACGTTTTAAGAGATTTTTAAAGTTTTAAAAAGTCTTGAAATATTTAATGACTCCAATTAATTTTTTTTATTTGAATCATTTCAAGGAATTTCAAATGAGGCTGTTTCTTAAATTTTCATTTGATTTTAAAGAGATTAAAAAAATTTCAAGAATCCAAGGAATTTTCAATTTATTTCAGTAATTCATTTCAGAGTTTTTAAAATATTTTGGAGTATTTTACAAAATTTCGAGGCATTGGAAAAGAAATTTGCAAGGTTCAAGGAATTTCAAAAAATGTTAAGCATTTGGAAACATTTAAATTATGCTACAAGATTTCAAGGAGTTTTCTATTGATTTCAGTAATTCAATTTATTTAAGAGGATTTGAAATATTTTTCAGTATTTTAGAAGATTCCAAGGCATTTTCGAAAGCTTTAAAAAGTTTCAACTTTCAAGTAATTTAAAAATATTTAACATAAATATGTCAGGAATTTGAAAAGACTCCAAGGCATTTCTAAGAGATTCCAATAATTTAAAAGGATTTCAAAGAATTGTAAAAGATTTGAGAACTTTTAGAGTATTTTAAAACATGTCCAGATATTTTGGAAAGCTTGACAAAATTTCATGTGTTTTTTAAAGAATCGATGCATTTTTTTAATTTTATTAATTTGAAAGAATTTCAAAGTATTCCGAATCTTTAGGGTGTTTTTAAAAATTACAATGGATTTTAAAGATCTTAAAAAAATTCAAGGAATTCCTCAATATTTTGAAGCGTTTGAAATATCTTAGGGTATTTTGAAAGATCCTAAGAATTTTGTACTTAATATCAGTAATTTAATGTCACTTAAAGGATTTCAATTATTTTATGATTTAAAAAGATTCTAAGGCATTTTCAAGAGCTCTTAAATGTTTCAATTCATTTAAAAAGATTTCAACGGTTTTGAAAACGAGAAGAGTATTTCAAAAGAGTATAAGGAATATTTAATTTGTTTCAGAGGATTCGAAATATTTTGGAGTATTTAAAAAGATTTTAAACCTTTTTCAAGAGATTTGAAGAAATTTGCATGGGGTATTGTATCAAAGAGTCTCCTTCAATTTCGAAAATATAGATCGATTTTATAGAACCTATGGCAGGTTTTAGGGTATATTAAACGATGTCAAGTAATTTTCAATTGATTTCGGTATCCTGATAGGATTTGAAATGATTTAAAAGATTTCAGTAATTCGAAGTGATTCAATTCTTCCTCTTTTTTCGTTTGTTATTTATCTGTCTCTAATGAGCCGAAAAGGAGGTAGTATGGAAATCTAATTTTGATTTGTGAATCTATTTCATGCTCTTTTTGCATGAAATTATTCATGCAAAAAGTAGATTAGGTTTTTATCTCAAATTAAAAAGAAATGCTTCTAAATATTTGAGGGCTTTTTGAAAGGGCTCTTTAAAAAGATTCAAAACATTTCTAGGAATTTCCAAGGATTTTACTGATTTTAAGGTATTTGAAACATTTGCATGGGATCTTAAAAAGTTTCCTGGAATTTTGAAAATTATAGTACGATTTTTTAGGGCCTATTATAATATTTCGACAAATCCTAAGTGATTTTATAAGATTTCCGAGGATTTCAATGATTTGGAGGAATTTCGAAAGCTCACAAGGTATTTTGATAAATTTTACAGGCTTTCAGGTAATACCATCAGGTTTCATATACTTTCAAGGGAAATTATAATATTTCAATAGATTTCTAATAATTTATTCACAAGAACTCATGGATTTCGTATGATTTAAAAAAATATTTTTAAATGTTTCAATGTACTATCAAAGATTTCAAAGAATTTGAAAGATTTTAAGATATCTTACAAGATTCTAAGGAATCTTCAATTAACTCAAAGAATTTGAAATATTTGAGGTATTTTTAAAGACCAAGGTAATTTCTATGAGCTTTTATAAATTTCGATGCATTTCAAAAGATTGTAAAGGATTTGAAATATATAAGGGTATTTTTAAAAATTTCAAGGGATTTTCAAGAATATTACAAAGTTTCAAGTGATTTCAAGAGTTTCAAAGAATTTGAAATACTTTGGGGAATTTAAAAATATTAAGAAGTAATTTGTAACTAAAATTTTGAATTAATATACCATTTTATCCACTAATTTATTATTTCATAATATTTAAAAAGATTACAAGGGTTTTATAAAATTTCCTAGGATTTCTCTGTTTTTGTAGGATTGTAAAAGCTCTGAAGGTTCTGAACACTCGAGATTTTTAAATAATCTATACTATACGTTTTTCCTAACTTACTTTATTTATCTTCCAGCTCAACCTTATTAAAACTGTTGAATTAAGTCATTCTTGATTTATCACCATACTACAAAATTCTATTGTGCACAAAAAATAAATGTTAAAGGATTTTAGACATATTTTCGCAACAATCTCAAAAGTAAATCGAGATAGATAGAAGCTTTAAGTGACATTTTTCCACAACTTTCTTATAGAAACAATGTTGTGTCTTCGAATTTTCCCGTATATTGTTTCCCTTTGGCAAAAAAATTCATTATCGTTTTTTCAGCGAAAAAATTCCATCTTACCTCCAAGGCGCGGGCACAGGGCAGAATCTAAAAGAAAAATCAAGCCAAGAAACTGTGGGATTTTTGAGTAAATAGACTTGCAATGTTTTGATAACATTGTTAACCAAATTTTTTTGCCAAATCGGAAAAATATGAGTAGTCTTTTTCTCATTGAAAAATAACTTACATTTGAGTGGGGCATGATTCTGTGACTGGCGCATATTACTACATATTACTAATTTTGTTGAAATTTTCCATTTTTCTTAATTAAAAAATGTTTTGATTTGAACATTTATTTATTTTGTTGAAATTTCAAGCTTTGAAAGTTGATTCCAACTGTTTTTATTAAAAGATAGAATTTTTTCATTGAAATTGCAATTATTGCATTTTTCGTTGTGGCCGGCATTTTTTTTCCTTTTTTCACTGAATGTTTTTTATTTAAATTGACCATATATTCAGCTGTGGTCTCTAAAGTCCCTTATTTTCAATATTTGGTCCCTACTTTCATACTTTCAGTCAATGTCTCTCTTTCGGTCTTTCGGTGTTAAATTAAAAACGTTTAAAATGAAACAATTTTAAATTGAAAATGTTGAAAATTAAATAATTTTAGAGTAAAATATTTATACTTGATAATCAAGTTTAAATTTAAAACATTCAAGCATTAACAATGTCAAATTGAGACTCAAAATTGATATTCAAAACTGATTTTTATGGATCCCAATTTTTTACAAAGTTTTTGTAGAATTCTTATTTTCCCCTATTTCTCGTTAAATCCGAACTGAATTAATAGAACCCAACAAGAAAATCCAACTATTTTTGTTGAAAATTAATTATTTGTAATCCAAAAGTCTACTATTATATTTTTGGTTCAAAATTAATTTCTTTTATTTAAAAATTCTACTTTTTGATGGAAAATTTAATTGTTTTGTTGAAAATTCAACTATTTTTATTCGACATTT
Source organism: Andricus coriarius (assembly GCA_932066315.1). Lineage (NCBI taxonomy): Eukaryota > Metazoa > Arthropoda > Insecta > Hymenoptera > Cynipidae > Andricus > Andricus coriarius. The sequence continues at coordinate 1,149 of CAKNWT010200370.1, read as the reverse complement.
CTTAAATATTGAAAAATTTTGTGAAATTTTGTCAGGAATCCTATATGAACCAAAATTCCAACAAAAAATATAAGGTTTAACTAAACAGTTGAATTTCGAACCAAATAAATAAATTTTCATATGAAAACATTTTTTAATGAAGAAAAAAGGAAAATTTCAACAAAATTACCATGCAAGGTGAAAAATATTTTTGTATACAAAATAAAAATTTCTAATAACTAGTAATTTTCTAACTTTTCTTTGTGCTTATTTTAAGCTTAAATAAATATAATTTTAATATAGGATTCATGACAAAATTTCAACAAATTTTTCAATATTTCAGATGTCAAATAAAAATGTCAACAAAAAATATAAATTATCAACCAAACACTGAAATATTTTTATAATTTTATTCCTGAAATCTATTCCCTTAGCTTAGGTCAAACATGGTACAAAAATGTCGTATTATTTAAGAAATAACCAACTATTTACAAGAATTTTAAAAATAAATATCAATGTGTATCATATTCAAGTAAAATTTAGTAATATTTATAAAAGGTATTAACATTTTTCATTTTCCAAATTAATTTATTTGAAATTTCACGACGGTTTTTTGTACCATTCTTGACCCTAGGGCAGAATCAAGGAAAAATATTATGAAAATATGTTCATTAGTTATTAAAATACTAAAAAGACTTACCTTTAACATTGTTTTGTCCTTTAAAAATCATGAGGTGTTTCTTTATAAAATAAATGTTGTTACATTTATTGTACAATTATTCACAATTAATTTTCAATTACAATTATTTCAAAATTAAAATAAAATTGTCAATACTAAATTTTGTAATGATGAGATAAATATTTTAAGACATTGAAGGTTTTATAAAGTTTATATATACAGGGTGTTTTTTTTAACTTGAGACAACGAAATATCTAAAAAAATACGCATCCTACGGAAAAAATGTCTGGAATAAAAACTTTTTATTTTCGAGGGGGAAAAAAGATTTGTTAAAATTTACCCCACCCCCACCCCCACAGGAGGCAGGGGTGGGGGTAACTTTGTAATTTCAAATGGGAACCCCAATTTTTTATCACAGATTCAGATTCTCCTTCATGAAATACATAAGTTTTATTCGAACAATTTTTTTCGATTCGCAAAAAAAAAAAAAA
>CAKNWT010200355.1:0-12923 GCA_932066315.1 Andricus coriarius | reverse complement strand
CATAATGGTATAATAATAATAATAATAATAATAATAATAATAATAATAATAATAATAATAATAATAAAATCGAATATTGTCTCGAAAATTGTTCAATTTTAAAAAAGTATGAGTAAAAATTCTCAAATTTGGATGATTGTGAAGTTTAAACGTCAAGTTTTTATAAATCTACTAGTTCGAAATTGTAGAAATTTCGAATGTAAATTATCAAAATTTTACTTTTACAACTTAAAACTTGCATAATTTTGAATTATAAATTTCCGAAATTAAAAACTTCAATTTCAAGCATTTGAAATTCAAAGTTCTAGAATTTTGAACAGTTACAATTGAAAATTCTTGAATTTTGAAAATGCATGAAAAAAATGGGATGATTTTGGAAATCAAAAATCCAGATTCAAATTCTAAATCTTCTAAATTCAAGAAATTTCGAAAGTAAAGCATAACAATTACAGAATTTTAAAATGTAAAACCTAAAGCTTGCATAATGTTTAACTGTAAATTGTCAAAATTTTAAACTTTTCAATTTGAACGATTTAAAATTCATAGTTCTACATTTTTAAAGAGTTACAATTTAAAAGTGTTCTATTTTAAATTTATGTAAATAAAGAGTTTTCAAATTTCGAATGTAAAGTATCAAAATTACAGTGTTTTTCATTGTAAAACTTGAAACTTGCATAATTTATCATTTTTAATTTCCAAAATTACAAATTGTTGAATTTTAAATATTTACAATTCAAAATTCTACAATTTTGAAGAGTTAAAATTGAAAACTGTTAAATTTTACAAATATAAGAATAAAATTCTTAAATTTGAATGATTTTGAAGATCAAAAGTCAAGTTTTAAATTCTAAATCTTCCAAATTGAAGAAATTTCGAATGTAAAGCATCAACAATACCGTTTTTTTCACTGTAAAACTTAAAACTGGCATAATTTTTTATTGTAAATTTCCAAAATTACAAATTGTTTAATTTTAAATATTTAGAATTTTGAAGAATGTATTATCAAAATTATAGCCTCTATTTTTAAACCAAAAACTTGCAGAATTTTTAATTGTAAATTGTCAAAATTGAAAACTCTTTAATTTTAACGATTTAAAATCCAAAGTTCTACAATTCTGAAGATTTATAATTGACAACTCTTGAATTTTAAAGTTTTATAAACAGAAATATTGATGATCTTGGAAATCAAAAGTTAACTTTTCAATTTTTAATCTTCCAAATTGAAGACAGTTCGAATATAAACCAACATCATTACAGAACTTTTAATAGTAAAACTTAAAACTTGCAAAATTTTTAATTTCAAATAATGAAAATTAAACATTCTTCAATTGTAAAGATTTACAATTTAAAGTTCTACAATTTTGAAGATTTATAATTGAAAATTCTTCAATTTTAACGATTTGCTATTTAAAATGCATTACTTTTGAAGATGTACAAGTAAAAAGTCTTAAATTGTGATGATTTTGAGCATCAAAAGTGAAGAGGTTTCAATTCTAAATCTTTCAAGTTGGTGAAATTTCAAATGTAAATCATAAACATTGCAGGATTTTTTTATTGTCAATCTGAAAGCTTGCAGAAATTTTTCTTTAAAATTTTCAAAAGTAATTACTGTTCATTTTAAAAGATTTACATAACATAATTTTACAATTTCAAAGGGTTAATATTGAAAATTCTTGAATTTTGAAAATATCGAACTGCAAATTATTCAACTTGCAAGATTTATATTTTGAAGATCCCGTGCAGAAATTTCGAAAGGGCTCTAGTGGGGCCCCGACTAGTTTTCCCTATCTCTGATCGGGCTCTAGTGAGGAAAACTAGTCGGGCCCCCGGCTAGAACGTAACGCTATGGCCATAGGGGCCCTACTAGATTTTCTAGTAGGGTTCTAGTGGGGGTCGCCCGCCTACAACCCGATTAAAGAGAAGGGCCCTTGTGTTTGATTTAAGTTTTTCGGAAAAATAATATTCTGCACTAACATTCAAATTAGGAGTATTTTACAATTGATTTAATATAAATAATGATGTAATATGATAAAATAACATTATTAATTATTATTATTATCGACAGCAGCTCGGAGCTTCCATCCTCCTTCCCAGTCCTTGGCGTTGGGACGAATGTTTTTCAATTCCGTGAGGTAGACTTTCTCATTGATATTTTGGCCCGTTGAATCTTTGCGTGTGTTGGAAATAGCAGCTGAAATAATAATAGTACACTAAAAGTGCCAATTGCTTAATTATAATTGATTTATGTTGATTTTTGTACGTACAGCGATTTTTGTACATTTACTTATTTGACATTTTTTGTATTATAATATAGGAGGATATTATTTTTATGTTGTGTTATTATTAGATTATATTTACTGTTAAATTATTCGTATAAATAACAACTGTTAAATTATTAATACATTATTTACCTTCTACGTGGTCTTCGGAGGGAGCAGCTCCAAAAATCATAACCTCACTCTCATCGCATTCTTGTTCGATTTTTGCATTAAGCGGAACTTTTTGCTCCGAAATCGTCTCTGCTCTTTCAGTCACCTTTCCTCTTCCAATGCGGGGAAGAAGAATTGTCAAACACATTACAAAATTGCATCACGAAATAAAAACACACCACTTGAAAGCTCTGGCGAAGCACTGAACCACTGAACAGCTATACTTGACATTACCTCTTTAACTTTAACTTACACATACGTGCCTGGTTCCGAAGAAAATGTTCAATAGTGCCCTAAATCAAGTTTTCGGAACAAAAGCGTTTACATACACACAAAAAAACACTATTTCTGCATACTAAAACCGCCAAAAACCTCAAAATTAATACTTTAGGCTTTAGGCAATAAGAATATGATTTTAGGAATTTTCTGGTCGGGGTCCCACTAGATACAGTTAGATTCGCCATACCTATTAGAAGCATGGAATTCTTCACTAGAACCTGATAGGGCCCCCATCAGTTTTTTCTAGACTAGATATTCTGATAGGGGCCCCTTCAGAACCCAACTTCGAATAGGGAAAGATGGGGAAATTTCTGCACGGGATATATCATTTTTAACGGCTTTGCTTCCTCATAAAGGAAGCTTTGTAGTCGTTACAATTTCAAATATTTTTGAAATGATTTAATTAAACATTTCTCAGTTGATAAATGTTTAATAAAACGTTCTAAGCAATTGTCAAAACTGATGTAAGGATTTTTTTAACACATGTATCACATTTCATTTTAGCACTTTATAATATCTTAAAAATGGATTTCTTAAGGTAAAACTTTTTTCAATAATATAATTCAGAGTTTATGTAAAAACATAAGAGATTTTTTGGCTCGAGGCGAATCGATTTACCTCTAATATTGATAAGGTTTATTCGAAATTAACGAAGTTATAGAAATTTATAATATTTTAAAAATCAGTTTTATACTAACACTTTTTTCATTGACGTAATTTAAAGCTGATGTGTGAATAAAAAAGACTTCTTGATTCGAGATGAATCGATTGGCGTATTATATTAATATATTTTATTAACCAGTAAGGAATGTATAGTATAATAATATAATAATTATAATAATAATTTATAATATTTTACAAATTTTTTTACAGTGAAAATTGTTCCATTCACATAATTCAAAGTCGATGCATGAATAGAAACTACACCTTTATTCAAAAAGAATCAATTGATCTATAGTATCAATGAAAGTTTTTAAATTAAAAATCATTAATACCTTATGAGTCTAGGAGGAAGCACGGTGTTCATAAGATGAGCCCCATAAAATTATAAATACAATCAAAGGGTAAAACCCGCGATAGAATTCACAGCTATTTCTTTTTAAAAATTCAGTTTTAAAGATTTACAATTTGAAATTCTTCACTTTTAACAATTAGCTGTTTGAAATTGTTCAATTTTGTATTTTTGCAATTGAAGATCGGTTCGTGTTGCAACTTTTTTTATGATTGCATTTTAATACCCCGCAAAAGTTGCTCACCTATACGAACATTGCATTTGAAAAGCCTTTTTTCGATCGGACAACAAAAAGAAATTAGAATTTAAAATATGGAATCTAAAATTTGTTGGAAATACACAAAAACATTTTTTTCTGTTAGACTGAGTTAAATGCACACATTTTGAAAAAACGTTTAATATGTCGAATCTTAAATTATTTCAGCTTGAACCAAAGAAATATGTTATCATTCTGCTTTATCGGAAATTTTGTTTTTTAGGAAATATGATACTGGGATTATTTAATTTTGTTCGAGATTTTGGAACATTTTAAGCAAAAATGAAATTTTTCATGAAAGCAAAATAATAACATGTTTTTTCCGTTCTAGTTAAGGTAATTTGGTTACACGAATTGACTTTTTTTATTTTATGTTTTTTTTAAATGATTTTTTTTAAATTCTAATTTGTTATTATTGTTCACTATAGTGATAACCGTATCGGAGAAACCACCCTACAATAGATAATGATATACAGTAGATAATCTTAATTAATTGTAAAAGTAGCAAAAAATGTTGATTATGTATGTTAGTAGAAATATTTCGAAAAGAATACTATATTGTCTGACAATGTTTCATTGAAATGTTATAATTAATTAATGTGTGAGAGCAACAATTCAATTTTTAAACTGAAAAGTGATATCAATTTGCCTTTATTTATACTTTTAAACTGAATGAAACATTTTTTGACATGTTTAGACATTACAATCAAAGTTTAAAGTTTAATGAACAATATATATATTTGCACAAAGCGTTCGTTTTTGTTTGCTTATTTTGATTTGTAAAGTTTTTAAACTTCAGTTTTTTAAAAATAATTATCTAAAAAATAGTGTACATCTTTAGTTATTAAGAAGCCCCGAAATTTCGTTGTTTTAGGGAGGCACGAGGAAAAGGTATAATTTTTAGAACTAAGGTATGTAGAAATTTAGCGTTTTTACATCATCACAAGTTAAGTAGGTTAAATGGTTTAAAGGTAAAAACTCTCGTAAAAATCGTACCAATGTCACTAAATATAAGAGATGAGAAAATGTCATAAAATGTAACCTTTATTATATTTGATAAAATAATGATAGTTTCAGTTATTATTTATTCAATAAACTTACTTATATTGTAGGATACTAATGATAACTTGTAATTATGAATAATTGAGTATTCTATCATGTCCAGAATGGAGGTGTTAAAATCATAACCTTGGCAAGGTCAAGCTTTATTTGAATACGAAAATCTATCTTTCCTTTTGAAACTGATGCAATTGAACGCCCTTGAATTCTTTCGTATATGGTATATACTGTAGGGTGCGGTTTCCCCTATGTAACAAACTCGCCATAATTTTAGAACCAATAGGAAACTTGTTGAATTTTCACAGATTTAAATTTACAAAATGAAAAAACGAACAGAGGAAAAAAACGAACGAAAAAAGTTTTGCAGGAGAAATGTAGATATGCGTGAATTAACTAATAAACTGTCAAACCGGTTTGTAGAAAAAAAAATCAAGAGACAAAAGCACGCGATAATGAGTGGAAACATAGAAGCTTCAATGTGGAGAAAGTGAATGTATGAATTTGAAGATTATTATATATACTAGCAATATTATACGCTCGCTACAGCGCGCGGGAAACATTGCATTGTCAATTGATAAGATACAAACATAAAACAATATTACTATGATTCCAAGTTTAAATTGTACAGTTTAATCACTTAAAAATCAATTGAGTGGCAATGAATTTGAAATATTCACTTTAGAACATTATTAAATTTAAAATATTTCGATTTTGAATACCTAGTTCTTGCATGGTTTTATTTTTACCGCAATTTTTTCCCCAGAGTAATGGTAAATTAGAAAGATAATTTAAAAGTATTCAGTTATTAATAGTTTTTCGAACATTTTTAATTATTTTTCCATTTTTAATTTTTAAGACTTGAAAGATGTAAATTTTTAATTTTAAAAACTATAAATATGATATTTACCATTTTTCAGCAATTCAGAGTAAAAAGTTGTCAATTCTAAACGTTCTAAATTTGGAAATGGTTAACTTTTATTTGTAAAATAGAACAATTTTCCATTTTTAATGCATAGTATAGTTGAAAATGCAACAGTTACATTTTGTAGAAAATTCGTCGGTTGAAAATTCAACAGTTTTCGTCTGTTGAAAAATCCGACTGCTGAATTTTCAAGAGTTGAATTTTGTACAAAATTCGTCTGTTGATAATTCAACTGTTGAATTGTGTAGTAAATTTGTATGTGGAAAATTTACCTATTGCACCTTTAACCGAGAAGATTAGTTTTCTACAAAAAAAATGAATTTTCAATGAAGTAGATGAACTTTCTACAAAATAGTTGAATTGTCAACTAAAAACGAACAAATATTTTAATCAAGAATGGAATATTTTAATTTTAAGTTAAGAAAGTTAATTTTCAACAACAACAAAAAACGAATTTTCAAATCAATACATGCATTTTAAACCAAATACCTATTTTTAGTTTAAAAAATTCATGTTTAACAAAATAGTTCAATTTTCAACCAAAGAGATAAATATCGAAACAAAATGATGAAGCTTTTACCAAAAATAAATGTTTAAGAAAGTTGTTCAAATTTTTACCAAGTAGTTAAATTTTCAACCAAAAAAGATTAATTTTTAACAGAAAAGCTAGAATATTTCAATTTTCAGTTTAAAAAATTAATTAAAAAAAAAAACGATTTTTCAAGCAGAGATGAATCTTCAATCAAAAAAATGAATTTTTAAAAAAGTAGTTGAAAGTAGTAGAAAAGACCTTGGAAATTTGGAAAGTTACTTTAAAAATATTCAGTTAATAATACTTTTTCCAAATATTTCAATTTTTAATTGTTATGCTTTCAAAGATTTGAATTTAAAATTTTAAAGACTATAAATTTATATTGTACCAATTTTTAGCAATTTAAATTCAAAATTTTTCTAATTTAAGTGCTCTGAATTTGAAAATGGTCCACTATTAAGTTGTAAAATTAATTCATTTTCAGCTTCCAATTCTTTGAAAGTATACCGTTAAACGGAGTAATTTCGGACATGTGGGGACATTCCTAAATTTGATAGTTTAAGGTACTTAAGGGGGTTTTAACCCATTTCCTTCCTCTGTTATCTCTTCATTTCCCGATTTTCCCTCTATTTTCCCACAAAAAAATGATCTATATTGTTCAATTTTTAAGCAAAAAGATGAATTTTCTACAAAACATATATATTTTTAACGAAACAGTTGAATCCGTATGAAAAACATACGAATTTGTTAAATAGTATAACGTTGCGTATACGCAACAGAGGAAGGAAATGGGTTAACCAGAATCTAGAACCAGTTGAGGCTTTATCATTTATTTATTAAACTATCTATTTAAGAATGCCCGAATTGATCCCACGTGTCCAAAATTTTTAATGACTCCGTTTTACGGGACAATTTTAAGTATTCCTTTAAAGTTGTTTGAAAGTTATTTGCCACAATTTTTGGGTTTCTGGGATAAATTTTTTATCAAAAATTTGACATAAGCAAATGTATATATTCAGGCTTTCAGTTCAAAATATTGAAAGCTTATAATATTGTGTTAATGAAAATTCAAAACTATAAAATTGCGAACGTTAGAGGTTAAAATTAATTATTTAACTAAGCATTGGCTTTAAAGATTTTTTCAATTATGTATAAAATATGATTATTTTCACACAATACAGTTTCGAAAGATTTAAAAGTGAAACCATACCATTTTTAATGTTTCAATATAAAATTATTCTCTTTTAAAAGCTTTCAATTCCAAGTTGTTTAATTTTAAACGATTTAAGTTTGAAATAATTTAAAAATGGGGAAGTCATACAACTTTTATAATAGTTGAAATATTTCGGACTTTTTTTACATAATAATAAACTAAGAAGGTTAAAGACTCCACTCATGCTTACAATTTTAAAATTGTAATTGTAATAGATTTAAACAATTTCATTATTTTTACTGAAACTACTGAAGCTAACATGAGAAGTCAAAATGGTTAAAGGCTTCTTCTTTATTATCAAAAAATTAGTTACTAATTATTAATTTCATTTTTTTGTACAATTTTGAAGATTTAAACTTGATCCCAAAGAATTCCATATATATTATGAATTGAATACTATTTCATTTCACACTTATGTATGGGAAACCACCCTACAGTAGATAATGATTTATAGTAGATAATCTTAATTTACTGGAAAACAACTGGAAAACTGGTTGAAAAACGTTATTTACTTTTGTTAGTATAACGTTTCAGCAAGGATACTATATTTTCTGATAGAGTTTAATTACAATTTTATAATTAATTAACGTGTGAGAGCAAAAAATTAATTTTTAATCTGAAAGAAAAAATTTTACCTCTTCTTTATTCATAGTTTTTAACTTGATGAAACATTTTTATGGCATGTTTATATATTAGAATCAGAGCTTGAAGTTTAATGGACAATATTTATTGATAAAAGCGTTCTTTCTTTAATATTTATAAATATTTGAGGACTTTTTATTGGACATTACATTTTCCAACAGTAGATAACCGACAGTAGATAATCGGAAAATTACGAAAAATGTTGCTGTCAAAATTGGCAGCTCTGCGACTATCTCGCAGTTGTTTTAACTTAAAAGGTTGTGTTTGTTTGTTTATTTTGATTCGTGGAGTTTTTAAATTCAAGTTATTATAAATAATAGACTAAGAAAATAGTGTAAATTATTAGTTATTAAAAAGCACATAAATTTTAGTTGTGTGATTGGTACCAATCGTACGAATCTCACGGAATATCAGAGATAAAGAAAATGTCAATAATTTAAACATTTGTGATTTTTTTTAAATAATCATAGTTTCAAATATTATTTACTCAATAAACTGATTTTAATTGTAAGTATACTAATGATAAATTATAATTATCCAGAATTGAGTATTCTGTCTAGCCCAGAAGCAATACCAGAAGCGATTATCTATTGATGGACAAAGGTGTAAAAATCGTACTCTTGACCAGGTCTAATAAAAATTTTCAATACAGCTAATTGATTAATTTTGTGATATTTTTTCTATAAGAATACTCAATTGAATATGTAAGCTTTATTTAACAACGATAATCTTTCTTTATTTTTGGAAACTGATGCAGTTAAATGTTGTTGCATTTTTTCCTATCTACTGTAGGGTGGTTTCCCCTATTCATAAACGTTCTAAACTTTGATTAATGAAACGAAGCAACTTGAAAAACAAGAATAAAAAACAAAAGCATTTCTGCAAATCAACTTCATGCTGTGAACATAATGTATTAGATACGAGCAGAATATATTAGCTGCGAGCACTTGTCGAATATTATTAGTAATAATAATAATTAACTAATACTGCAGTGAGCTTTGTGCTTGGAGAAATTTTCTCCCGCAAAGTGTTTTATTTGAACTTATATTTAACTCAGAGTTCAAGTTCCCTTATAGGTAGGCTCGAACGAAAAATATATGAAGAATAATAAAAATCTAAGAATATCCATGACACTGGTATGCTCTTTGTGTTGCATGTAAGAGTGCAGCGAGGCTGAGGAGTCTCAGCAAGCCTCAGTAGAGTAGACAGAATCCAAGAATTTATAAGGGTTAAAAGGCGAGCGAGTTGGGAGTTGGAAGATGCTTGGACATGGAGGGAAGCTCACAGACGCGACGCGACGCGACGCGACGCGGCACCGCGACAAGATCGTGTTGCGTTCATTCATAGGAATTTTACAGATCGTTCGACCTGTCAGGTAGGTCTGGCCAGCCTTTGTCAGGAAAGTAAAACAGCTGCTTCGAGATTTGTCTTGGAAGACACCGCAGCACCGCACCGGCGAGAACAGGACGACTTAAATACCTGTGTGTGGATTGTGGAACGTGCGGCGAGATCTTTGGGACTCGTCTCGACTCGACTCGATCATCTTGCGACCAGTAAAGTTGTAGTGACGACGAGTTCAAGATGACGCTCATATTATTGCCCCAATACAGATCCAATGATCTCTTTTTTCTTTTTTCTTTATCCCGTGCGCAATTCAGCTAGCGGCTTTCGAAAGAGTAGGAAGTAGGTAACGGTAAGTGATTGTAGACAGGGTGGTCGCAAAACTTCTTTTTCAAAATTCCCTCATTTTTTCCCTGACCATTGATATTCAAAGACCAACATTTTAATATTGTAACATTTTCAACATAGAATCTTTTACAGACGGAATAAAAAAATTTCTGATTAAAATTTAAAGATTTTGAATTTATTTGTTTACTAACGTATAATAAGTTTTCATAGTAGCCTTTTCAAGCTTCAAGGGATTCAATTAATATGTTTAATTTAGAAAGCTTTGATAAATTATAATACAAGATATTTTTAAATATATTGGCACCATCGATTAATTAAATAATACTAAAAACATAACTAATCGTTTGTTTAATTTGTCTCTAAAAATCATGAATTTGTATAATAATTCAAACAAATTTATGTTTTATCTTCTTGTACTTGAAATTCAGTAGACATTGAGGTAAAATTAGTGTGGGAACTATATTAAATTAAATTTAAACCGCTTCAAATTCCTCACTTTCAAGTAATAACATTGCGTTTTCAACAATAAAGATGAGTTTTCAACCAAATAGTTGAATTTTTAAACAAAAAGATTAATTTTCTACCAAAAAGGGCTAAAAAAAGATCAATTTTTGAACCAGATAGTTGGTATTTGAACTAAAAAAGATCAATTTCCAACCAAAAATGAAATAGTTCAATTTTGAGTTAAAAAAAATTAATTTTCCACCAAAAAAACAAACAAATTTTCAACCAAAGTGATGAATTTTCAAATTAAAATTATGAACCTTCAACTGAAATAGTTGAATTTCAAACCAAAAAGATTAATTTTTAACCAAATAGTTGAATTTTCAACCAAAAAGATTAATTTTCTACCAAAAAGGGCAAATAGTTACATTTTGAACTAAAAAAGATCAATTTTTGAACCAAATATTTGAATTTTGAACTAAAAAAGATCAATTTTAAACCGAAAATGGAATAGTTAAATTTTGAGTTAAGAAATTAATTTTCCACCAAAAAAACAAACAAATTTTGAACCAAAGTGTTGAATTTTCAACTTAAAATTATGAATCTTCAAATGAAATAGATGAATTTCAAACTAAAAGGATGAATTTTTAATAAGAGTTGAAGTTTTAACTAACAATAGTATTATTTTCAACGAAAAAGATGAATTTGCAAACCAAACTGCTTATTTAACTGGAAAACTTGAATTTTTAACAAAAAAGATTATTCTTCAAACGAGAAGCTTAATTTTCTATCAAAAGGAACGATTTTTCAACAAAATACATGAACTTTCAACCAAATAGTTGAATTTTGAAATAAAAAAGATAAATTTTCAACCAAAAATGGAATAGTTAATTTTTCAGTTAAAAAAATTAATTTAAAAAAAAAATAACAAAAAATGCGAAATGTTCAACAAAATTCATGCATTTTTAGCTAAAGAAGATAAATTGTTAACCAAACATTGAAAAGTTAAATTTTCAATTAAAAAAAAAAAATTATTTTCAGCCATAGAGACGAAGCTTCAACTAAAATTATGAAATATTCAACTGGAATAGTTAGTTACATTTTCAGTAATTTTTTTTTTCTTAATAGTTACTTTTTCAATTGAAGTGAAGAATTTTCAATTAAAATGATGAATCTTCAACAAAAAAAAAATAATTTTTAACAAAAGAGTTTAACTTTTAACCAAGTAAATAAATTTTTATTACAAAAAGGATGAATTCTGAACGAAAAATGTAGTAGTATATATTTCAACCAAAAAAGATTTGAATTTTTAATAAGAAACAATTTATTTCAATAAAAAAATACGAATTTTTAACATGAGTTGAATTTTCGACTAAGAAAGATTTTTCAGTAAAGAGAGGCTGTTTAAATTTTAAACAAAAAGATTAATTTTCAACCAACAAGATTAATTTTTTACCAAAAGGACGGATGTTCAACAAATTAAATAATTTTTTATCCAGATACTTGAATTATTAACTAAAAACGATCAATTTTCACCTAAAAAAAGAAAGAATATTTAATTTTTCAGTGAAAAAAATTAATTTAAAACAAAAAAACAAATTTTGAAACAAAATATAGTTAAATACAGTTATATAAAGATAATCTTACAAATGAAGAATCGTTGTTATTAAATTGTATACTGGAAATAAAAAAAGACATAATAATAAGCAAGCTCTCGAAAAAATTCCCTGACTTAAAAAAAAAATCCCTGACAATTCCAGGTTTTCCAGGTAGGATAGATACCCTGCCAGCATACCTGTATCTTTTCAAATTTACGTTGAATTTAACAAAACAACAAAAACTTCATAAAGTGAACTTAAATAAACTTCTAATGCGTAATTTATTTATTCTTGCTCTAGTGATTGAAAAACGCTGAATATTGTTTATCTAAACGCCCTACATAATATCTGAACCAAAATATACATAATTTGCAAAGTTTTATTTATTCGATCAAAATTTTACTTGCAATAAAAATAAAACATTTCTTCGAACAAACAAATTTTTACAAAAATTTAATAAACAGGAGTTTTTTTTCTATCACACGTTCAAAATATCAACAAAAAATCATCCAATTTTCCCTCGTTTTTTGTTGTTGTATTTTTTAACCACTAATAAAAAAAAAAAATAAAAACAGAATTTTATTTTCTCTCTCCATTCTACATGCTTCCATTTGTGCCATCCCAAGAAAAAATCAGACTAACAGAAAAGCAAGCAGCATAGGGGTCTTAATAAACAAATTTTACTAATTTTTCTTATTTTTTAACAACTTCCAGCATAGGGGTCTAAATTATCAATTTTTACTAATTTTTCTTAGTTTACTTTTGTGTTAACCACTAAAATCAAATTTAAAAACACTATAAAGAAACAAATTTCATTTTTTACCTCAATTATATATGCCAAGATCTTC
>CAKNWT010200336.1:0-10172 GCA_932066315.1 Andricus coriarius | reverse complement strand
TTGCCTTAGTTAACTGTGTTACAAAGATATTTACGCAGATTCTTTCCGAAAGGCTGACAGCTTGGGCTGAAGACATGCAATTCCTTCCAGAGTGGCAGGCAGGTTTCAGGAGGGGGAGAGATTGCATAGATCAGATTAACGCAATGATTGAAAATCATCTGAGACTGAACGGAGGCAAACTTTTTGTACTCTATGTTGACTTTAAAGCAGCCTTTCCAACATTTAGTCATAATATCTTATGGAACAAATTAATCTCGGAAGGTTGCGGGTCAAAATTCATTAGATTGTAATAGATTTCTACATTAAAGCTAATATTGCGATCAAGGGAAATAAGCGCATATCTGGTTCGGTAGATGTAACGAAAGGAGTCACATGGGGGGAGGTTCTAATTCCGACAATGTTTACGTTTTTAATTGCTGATTTACAAGAGTTTATGTATGCCAGAGGTATCAGAGGTGTATCAATAGACCATTTGATGGAAATATTGCTCTTGGCTTACGCTGACGATCTGGCTTTCTTTGCGTATTCTTCAGCTGGAATGCGTAAGATGCTTGAAGGATTATTTATTGGATTACTGTAGGATAAATGAGCTCGATGTCAACATAGACAAAACAAAAATAGTAATCTACAGAAAGGGAGGTCATGGGCATGATAAAAAATACCCATCTTTTATGTACGGAACTTTCGAGATTGATATTGTCAAAATTTATATCTAGTTGGGCACTCCATTCACCCATTCTGCACTTTTTGTGAGGGCCAAAGATGAAGCTGTTTGTAAATCTAACCTACCTATATGGAGACTCAGGTATTTAGATTTTATAGAAAAAGCTCAAACCACTTTTTATAAGAGAATCCTGCATGTTCCACATAATACTGCTGGATATGCTATTAGATTAGAAATAGGTGCTTTCCAACTTGCAGTTCGAGTTATTGGGTCAATTCTCAGTTGGACAGGGAAAATTTTAAATATGTCCGACGATCGATATCCGAAGAAATGTTGTTTAAGATTAAGAGAATTGGATAGGTTGAAAAATGATTTGTCAACCCTAGAGAAATACAACTGAAAGATTTACAGAGAGCCCACATGTCCTCTGCTCTAATACTTTATCCTCTTTCAACCTTGCGAGAACGATCTCAGAAATATTTAACTCTGTCAAGAACACCACTCGGTTTTATCAGAATTATAGCACAATTAAGATTCATAAATAAGTTCATACTTAGACATATAATCAAGAGTAAAGCCTGCAGTTCGAACGTTGATAGTTATTGTATCTACTGTCATGAAAGTTGTTTCAATACAGAACCTGTGTACGATCTCTTTGTAGTTTGTCAATTTTTTGATACTGTAAGATTTTCATGTATAAGCGAAAGTAGCGATTTGTGCGAGATAAGGGATGCCTAGCTGATTATTCTAGATAACCCTGATATAAATTCTCTCAAAAAAATTATTATGTTTGTTAGTAAGTTTCACGAATGAGCATTATAACTAATTGTATAGGAAAAGGTTTTTTGATTTTCTTTCGTTGTAAGTTACGGCTTATCTCCTCTGGGGTAACGTTTACCATCAGCCTTTATTTTTATTTATTAGAATATCAGCCTAATCCCTCAAAATTATTTAAATCATAGTTTACACCGGTTAATCTTTTGCAGTCATCGCCAATGAATCGCCTTAGTCTCATAATACGAAAATTTGTTCCTTGTTCGCACTCCATAGAATGCATCTCCATGATTCAATGCCTCGGTCATCAAAAGAGGCTGTTTTTTTTAAATTTTTATCAAAACTAAACTTTTTATCCCGATTCAATTTACAAACATTTCGGACACCCATGCCAGTAGCAACCGAGGAACTGATAAACTACTTTCCTATCGATTTGTTTATTTTCATAATACCCATTGACTAGAAAGTCCTCTGGTAATTTAAATTCTCGTGACCTGCATAGATGAATAATTTCAATGTACGATTCACGTTCCAAGGCTAATAACCATTCGATGGATTTCCTTGATTGTCTATCAGCCCGTCTGTATCTACCGTTTTTTATAACACCTATTTGATAAGCTTTCAGATCATTTTTTCTAAACACTTTTAAGCAAGCCGATGCAATCGTTATCCTCTCAATAAATGGATCTACATTGGCGACTTAGATAAATAATGATCTGAAAGCCAAACACACCCTACGGAGAATATATTAAAATTTTATTCTGACCTGACACATTCTTCGGACCACTTGTAAAACAACTCCCGAGCCTCACGAGACATTGTATCCGGTGAAAAATATTTTGTATGACACACGCATGATTTCAGCCCTTTTCGACGCCTACGAAGCGGCGCTAAAGCTCTGCTTTTTACTCCCTAGAAAGTAAGAAGTCCTTTTTACTCCCTATGGACTGAGAAGTAACGTCAGAGGTAAATAATGAAAATTATACTTCTATGAGCTCGCATTTTACTATCATCAGCCCAATCACCGTAAAAACTGTGAGAAAACTATGGTTGCAGATAATAGAATTTTGCGGTTATTTATAGAAAGTTAACATACTTACTTGTACAATTGCCATAAATGACCGAAAATTTCCATAAATTTCAGGAAATTTATGGAAAATTTTAAAAGTGAATTCTGTGTAATTTATGGTAATTTACCATATTTGTCGGTAAAATTACCACAAATGACCGAAAATTTGCATAAATTTCCGGAAATTTAAGAAATTGAATTTTGAGTAACTTATGCTAATTTAACATATTGACTGGTAAAAATACCATGAAAGACCATAAAATTTCATAAATGTCTGGAAATTTATGAAAATGCTTAAAAATGAATATTGGGTAATTCATAGTAAGTTACCATATTTGCCGATAAAGTTACCACAAATGACCGAAAATTTGCATAAATTTCTGGAAATGTCTGGAAATTCAAGAAAATGAATTTTGGGTAATTTATGGCAATATACCATATTTACCGGTAAAATTACCATAAATGACCAAAAAATTTAACAAATTTTCGGAAATGTATGGAAATTTCTAAAAATGAATATTGGGTAATTTATGGAAAGTTACCGTATTTACCGGTAAAATTACAATAAATAACCAACAAATTTATAGACATTTTTCAATTGAATTTTGGGAAGTTTATGGTAAGTTACCATACATCACCTCTAAAAATACCGTAAATTACCAAAAATTTGCGTCAATTCTTTTATTGCATTTTTGATCATTTGGAATTAATTAACATAAATTTCATGCTCCTTTATTTAAAATCTAATGTGGACTAAAATCATGACTGTATTTCGGGAAATGTCTGAAATCGTTCATTTGTTATAAAAAATATCGTATGCACTGATCATTATCTTTGAAAAAATTGTATTGCTATACACGACAGTCTCCCTTCTGCAAAATACGTTATTTCTTCCTTTCACATATAAATGTATGGCCAACACATTATGGCCAACGGCCATACCACGCTGGAAGCACCAGTTCCCGTTAGATCACTGAAGTTAAGCAGTGTTGGGCGCGGTTAGTACTTGGATGGGTGACCGTCTGATACTACTGCGTTGCTGTTGGCAGTCGTGGGTGTGGTGAGCCCACACTTGTAGTTATTTACTACAAGAAACTATCCACCTAAAAAACACTACCCGAATCGGGTAGTGTCATGCTTACCCCTAGAGGCTCGCCGAAAGGGAAATAGCTTAATGATATACACATATAATCTAAAATTGTCAAGCACACCAAACATCCTCTATCTGCATCACATGCTTGTTTTCAAGGAGAGTAGAACAAAAAGTATGGTGTGTATCAAGGGCGTACGGTTATTTTGCCTCATGACTACCACCCTCGCTTCGCTCGGGCAGCAAATTCACATTCGTCAAAATAACCTTCTTTACGCCCTCGATACACAATATACTATTTTCTAATACATGCATGGAATGTTAGATTCTCGAGGCAGGTATAACGGAAAGTAACCTATTCTGGAAGTGCCTACTTTCCGCACTTGTTGCACAATATACTTTATTGTTGTTGCTAATTATTTATGTACATCTACCAGAAAATCATACTCTTCACGAATAACGTGTTTGTTACAAAATTAACGGTTGTCTCACCCTCAAATTTCACTGTTATTTTTTACGCTTGAAAATAAAAATACAATTTAGGCGAGAAAATTTGTCAAATAAAATGATATTGTGGCTCGTGTCCATTTTCCAAAAAGGTAACTTTTATTTTTAGTAAATTTTTATAACAAGAGTTTATACAAAAATTGTAGATCTTTTTTGGTTGAACAACTTTTGTCTCTTCATTTTTTCCCTTGTGTCGTTTTTCCAAAAGTTTAATTTTTTTATTTTTAATGTTATTTTTTACGATTAAAACAAAAATTGCGTCCTATCAAAAACATTTCAATGACAAAGTAGTTCTTCTTTAGATGAACAACTTGTATCCATTCACTTTTTTCATAGTTTGTATCGATTGTCCAAAAATTAAATTTTTTTATCTTCAATGACTTTTACGAATACACAAGATTTCTAATATAAGGCCGACTGATTTGGTTCTGCCTAGAAATACTGGCCCAAGTAGTTTCTCAGCGCACAAGCAGTGTCAACAATGCGTCGCCACCACGCACCATTCGTTTAACGACGAATTTGGTGCCAAGGGCACCTGCGAGGCAACCCCCGAAACTGTCCTTGCATTGGTGTTCTTGTCTAAAACAAGAATCACGCATCCAATAAAAGAATAATTAATAACAAATTTTTAGCTCTTTTTTGGGTGAACAACTTTTTTCTCATATTTTTTCGTAGCTTGTGTCCTTTGTCCAAAAATTTAATTTTTAAATTTTTAATGTTTTTCACGAATTTCAACAAAAACTACGCGTAGCTATTTTTTTGTGCAATCAGAAGTTGAATTTTCGATTTTTCAAGAAAAATCGGAAAGTTGTTATGACAATATTATAGGGTGTTCAAAAAGCAACGTTTTTCTCTTCTTTCTTTTTTTCATATCGTGCGTTGTTTGGCTTACAATTTTAATTTCCGTTTGTTTTGTTGAATTTTGTAAATGCTATACTTCTGGTCATTCATCTTTTATCGAAAAAAGTCATTAGGATAAATTTTTCGTATTTTTGAATACAGACGTGCATATAATTTTTAAATTCTGATAAAAGTGGTCTTGAAACTTTGAAAGTACTCTAACTTTTTAAATTTGTATCCAAAATGGCTGGCTAACGAACTTGACCTTCATTTAAGGCCAATCCTATCTGTCAATTCTTTCGAAAGTTATTGTGCTAACAGACTAAAAATCTACAGACACACACACACATACAGGCACACACAGGCACCCACGTTCGCGAAAACCTGTTTTTCGTGTTCAGGAGGCCTCAAAACGTAAACATTCGACAAAAAAGGGCGGTGGGGGGGGGGGGTCAAATTTTACACAAATCTAATACCTTCTCTGATGAAAATGTAAAAATTAACAACACCATGATTTATCTAAAGTTGACATATTAAAAGTATTAACGAATAAATTGTTTAATGTTGTTTATAGGATCAAAAGAACTTAAAAGATAAAGCTAAAAGGGATATGGACCTGGACATTTTCGAGAAGGCGGCAAAGAAGTTACGTGAAAAGTCAATTTTTCCTTCATCTCCTACACTGTCATGCTCTAATACAGTCACCGCAAAAACGATATTCTAATATTAAGAGAGTTATATTCTTACAGGCATATTCTTAGTAATATTCTTAATTAAGTAAGCGAAATTCTTACTTTAAGAGTATCTTCTAACCGAAGGGAGAAAGAAGAAATGCGTAAAGGAAAATGCGACTTGCTCTGTTCAATCATTTCTTTTAGTGTGTCGTGCCACGTGCTGCTCTATCAGTTTCCATTTTCGATTATTTCACCCACGAAGTAATATAAGGAGGCCAAACTCCATACGTACATTAAGAATATATTCGTGGCGATATTAAGTTTTAATATCGAGATATTATATCTAAATATCTAAATAGTCGTACCATAGTTTACTAACAAGATATTACGGTTTAAAACCGTGTGAGCACATTATTATCGAGCGCTTCGCGCTACGGAGTATTTTAACTTCGCGCTCCGAAACATTTTGATCGCGCGCTTTGCGTTGCATGTTATATGATCTTCATATACAAATTACTAAATTTATATTTTTTTCAAACGAAGAAAAAAATTCATTTACTTAAGGCTCTATCAGCCTTAAGGAATATATTCTCCTCGTGATACTCGCGCTTCGTGGTCGATTTTCTGCATCAATTTTTGTACCTTTTTTAAAATTCATATAATTAAAAAGATTTTTTAAACCACCTTTTTCACGGTTAAAATGAAAACTACTGATCCTATCGAAAAATGGTGAAGAGAGAGATATTTGGCTCAAAATTTTTACTTTCGATGTTTTAAGAAAATTCAAAAAGTTGTCATGACAATCTTATACGGCTTTCAAAAGCAACGTTTGTATTTTCTTTACTTTTTTTAAATCAAGCAGAAAGACATATTCGTAAAAACATTTTTTTCGGGTTCAGAGAGTGTGAAAACTTGGAAATTTGACCAAAACTGGGGGTGTGGGGTGGTTAAATTTTACACAAATCTAATACCTTCTCTGATGAGAATCTAAAAAGTCCTTCATATCAAAATTCATATCGTTTTGAGTTTTTATCATTTTTGAATTTAAGAAATTTAAAAAATGGTTTCTTCTCTTTGCTGTATCGATAAAAAAGTTCTTCCGAGGTCATCGGACGTAGAATTCAAACATCTCACATTCTATTTTAAGTAATAAGTGTTACTGTATGAATTACCCAATTAATGACATTTTATACTACAAACTCAAAACAGATGGTCTTTTATTTATTTCTGGTAGAGTAGATAAAATAAAAAACCATAGTGGTATACAGAAAAATTTCTCTAAAAGTAATAAAGAAGTTTTAAACATCCATTTATATCTAATTATTAGCGTATAGAAAGTGTGGGTAACAAAGTGTTATTTAATTATGACCCCTTTAGAAAATAATATTAAAGTAACTATCTGCACTGATATTTATATTGAAATCGGATAAGGTTCCGAATAACTGAATTTTCCGATTTTATTGAAACTTCGTACAACGTTTTACGTTGTAAAGACAACACCGATAAAACTAAGAATAAATTTTGTCCCAGGTAATTTCCTACTTTTACTTGCTGGTGTAGGTATAAGATAAATATTACCCATGCTCGAAGTAATCTGTCTGCTATTACCTGCTCTGATAGGTAAAAGAGAATAAATGTGACAGCTCTCAAAAGTCGCCACAGTCTTTAAAGTAGAAAGTATTCTCTGTGGTATGGGATTCCGATGATTCATTAGGATCGAACCTCTCCTTTTACAATGAGATAGTCAACGAGGTCCGATCGAATTTAAACTGATAATTTCGAAGTCTCTCTGTCTATTGTATGAGATAGACAGAGAGGGTTTGTTTGTTTCGAAACGCTAAGTATGACTTGTCATTCAAAAGTAACAGAGGCTCTCTGCCTACTTCATACAATAAAAAGAAATGTTTCACAAAAAAATTGTTTTGAATTCCATCGTACCTCGTTGTTAAAAATAACAGTAACCCTTAAGTCCTAGTGCAACGTTCCCAAGCAGCAAACATTTTACACGTTTCGTAAATGTTCCTATACCTCCAGACGTTGGAAAAAGAGGTCCGTTCGATGTTCGACTTACAGCGCAGTATCGGAGTCCCTCTGCTGGAAATTTCCTCTGAAACGTTCCGAAGGTTCCCGCGGAACGTTCCGTGCTATTAGGGATGGGACTGAATTTATTTTTTTGAAATCTTTACAAAAAATCTTTTGTTAGCGTAACTGTATTGGAAAATTAGTTTTTATTTTTTATGATCCATTTTATGAACTGATAAAATCGATAAAACAAATAAATTATCCATTTTATAATTTCATTAAATAGTTCTTGCAAATGAAAACCAATTTCCTAATATACTTAGGGTGCCTTTTCACGACGGCCTGTTTTGAAGTAATCGTTGAATTAATTGACACATCGAGTTCGCATCTAGATTCTCTACGATCAATTAGATTTGCCATGAACCAACAATATAAGTAGAAATTAGTCCTATAACAATATTGATTTCATGATTAATTCAAAACAGTCGCCTGTGCAAATTATTTTTTACGAAAATGTTCGCAAAATAAACTCAGTCCCATGCATTTGGTGTCAATGTTTATACACCAGTAATAGGCGTCATGTTGGTTTGACATCACGTCACAATGAGCAATGCAAGATGACGTCATTACGTAGAAATTGCTTAACAATTATATTTCTTAATTGTAAAAGTCATTTAGGCAAATGTTAAGCACCTTTTTTGTCGGAAATGCTTTTATTTTTAAGAAAATGAAGAACACTACAAATATGCATTTTTAGGTTATACATAGGAATCACTACTGCGCATGCCAGAGATATATCTGCGTTCTGCCAGCACTGATTATAGATGTAAAAGTAAGTTATAAATTTATGAATAGTAATAATTTTAAAGTGTGGAATGTATTTGCGCAATGATATTTGATCCTTTTTTGATTGTCGACCTTTCAGTTTCACGAAACAAAATAAAATATTCAAAATTTCAGGTTTGTGTATCTGATCGAATCGACCAGAATCGGGTACTCTAACCTCAAATTTTTTATAGTTGATTGTATTTCGTGAAACGGAAAGGTCTTCAACCGATAAAAGGATGAAACAGAATTGCGCAAGTGTATTTAACGCTCAAAAAATATTACTATTCATGAATCTATCACTTACTTTTACGTTTAGAATATTGTTTCCAGCAAGTTGCATGCATTCACGTATACTCATGTACAGAGGCGAACGCAGGAAATGTTGGGGGGGGGGGGGGGGTCTCATAAAAAAATTAATCAACCTTTTTTCTAGCTCAGCAAAGGGAAATTATTAAACTCAACTTTTGAATTTGCTCAGAAACTTATGGGGGGGGGGGTGAACCCCCAAAACCCCTCCCTGCGTTCGCCACTGTCATGAGCCAACTATGCTAACCTTCCTGAATTACGTATTTCACGTTGAGTGGTGGAAATTCAAGATACCTGCAAACCGAGGGTAAAACAATAATGCCAATTGCAGAAAACAGAACTTTTTTGTCAATAACATGGAAAAAAAATGTTTTTGCACTAGATGTCATCATTTTATTATTTATTTGAATTCCTTTTGAAAAATTAAAACTAATATCCAAGTCCGAAAAATCTAAAGTCTGATATCCTGTTAAAGGACGATATTTTTCAAATGTCCCGCAAAAGTTTTTTTTCTACTTAGAGGCTTCTGACTTTCTCTCTAGGTTCTTAACCAATCAAATTTGAGATTTCAAAATTGTGCGTAATATACATCTGAATAAATGTGTTGATGACTCAAGACTTTTTTAGGGTGCTTTTACAGCTCTGCATGCATGCACCCGCGTACGCATGCATTTCCAAGCGGTCATTCCAACCACTGATAAATCCAGTAATATTTTAGTAATCTTTAAGGAAGTTTCTTCTCATGTTTAATATCACTAGATAATTACTCAAATGTTACCAGATTTATCGAAGGATAGAGTATTTCCACTTGTGACGTCATTTCAAAATGTCCGAAGACCTCGGGGATAACATTGCATTGTATACATTGCGTCGCGTGTATTATCTTAGTTAAAGAATTGTGTTTATCGGCAAACTAAAAGTGTCAAGTGAATAATTTTTGAGTTTATCTGGTGAAGTGAAGGTCCATTATTGTAATAAACTAAGTGAAATTGAGAATCCAGATCCCTACGCTCCGAAAAGTGAAGAATTTTCCACTCGTATTAGTGACGTACCCGTAGTAAGTGAGCACTCGTGTTTACTTTTCGAGAATCACATAATTCTTTTAATTTAAGAAAATGGTACATTCGTGTTTTATTGTGGGTTGTACGAAGAAAAAAGGAAGAGACCATGGAATATCCTTTCATTAAATTCCAACTATTATAAAAGAAACAAACAAAAAATTTGCCAGACCGGGTGGAGCATACACTTTGCATGAAATAATAGAGTTATCGAAAAGAAGACAAGAACTATGGATACGTGCGATTAAACGTGGTCCTTTAAGTGAGTCGCTGATAAGAAATGCAACAATTTGCTCAAACCATTTTATATCAGGTAAGATAAACTAGATACATTTTACAC
>CAKNWT010200312.1:0-11311 GCA_932066315.1 Andricus coriarius | reverse complement strand
ATAATTTGTTTCTTTAATCAAAATTGTAAAATCTTTAATAAGAATTGTACAACATTATTTTGAGGGTGTAGTTAAAAATATTTAAAACTAGATTTTTCCAGAGTACCGGCCGAAATGAAGCAAAATACTCTCGCGCTTTTCGCTCTGTTTCTATACTGCTGAAACGTAACTATATTCACTAGGTTACTTTATCCAAACTACCGAAATTGTAACGAAATTTTTTAATCACGCGTAATTGTAAAAAATAGTTCATTCGAATCCTTGTGCATCTTACGTAAATATTAAAAAGCAAATGGCTAAAATATGAGGTTATAACTATTTATTTTCAATTTTGATCGCATGCTTCAAAACGTAACGAAAAGGAAACGAAATTTTCGGTACTTTTTGGATAACGTAACGTAACGAAACGAAAGTTTTAGACGGGTTCCTGAATTTTTCAAATTAGTTCATGCATTATTAATTTTTACAAATCATGTAAACAAGAATTTTATAAACCGTATTTAAATTTCTTATCACATGCTTCGGAGCATTTCCAGGGTGGCCACTGACCGGAAAAATAATATTTCACTATTTTGTTGAAAATTCAACTGTTTTATTGCACATTCATCTTTTCAAATAGAAAATACGTCCCTTTTTATTGAAAATTTATCTTTTGGTAGAAAAGTCGTATTTTTTCTTCAAAATTTATCTTTCTTGGTTGAAAGTTGATTCTTCTTGATTGAAAAGTCTATTATTATATTTTAGGCCCAAAATTAATCTGTTTTGGCTAAAAATTCTACTATTTGGTTGAAAATTCAATTATTTTTTTGATAATTCAACTATTTTCTTAAAAAGTTATCTTTTTGGCCGAAAATTGAACTCTTTTGTTCAAAATTTATCTTCTTGGTT
The DNA here is from genome assembly GCA_932066315.1 of Andricus coriarius. Classification (NCBI taxonomy): domain Eukaryota; kingdom Metazoa; phylum Arthropoda; class Insecta; order Hymenoptera; family Cynipidae; genus Andricus; species Andricus coriarius. Next base: position 10,423 of record CAKNWT010200312.1, on the reverse strand, counting down.
ATTAAATTCATCCTTTTGGATCGAAAATTCATCTTTTGGTAAAAAATTCATCTTTATTGGTTAAAAATTTAACTATTTGGTTAAAAATGCAATATATTTCAACTTAGAATGTTAAAAATATGTTACCTATATTAATGTTATTTGAAGGAAGTTATTTCCTGATTATTAACCCCTTTTCGTGAAAAATCACCTTATTTCCCCTGTTTTGAGAAAATTTTGGCTCTGAAGTCTGAAATCACTTTCATAATAATTTACATTGTACATTTCACATTGGGGGCGCTACTGTAGCGTACATGTGACCCACGAAGGAATAGTAAGGAGTGGTATCACCCTATGTGTTTGGTGAGCAGAGGTGGGACGAGCGACGTCCAAGAATTCGTTAATGTTTGCCACGGCTGAAAATTTCGTGTCCGTGCCGCGCACATGCGCAGAGCTGTTTTCGCAGTCACGTGTTTTACCCACTCCCCTGTGTTATATTTTGACATCTCGATGCATACGTAGGTTATGTTCATTTGTGTTTTTATTTTGTTGGGTGTATATCACCTTCCTGAATTAAAAACGAGAAGGAAAATGGCATCTACAATATGAAAAGGATCTAGAAAGTTTAAGTACTACAATAAAATTATTATAATGATTTATGGATTACGTAAGTAAGGAATAAAGTTAATTTCAGTGAAGAAATTTTCAAAATACAAGTTCAAAACTTTCGACGTGTGTTGACATCGTTGACATGGCAACCGCCAGTGCGCATGTGCGTGATTTCGACACGAAGTTTTCAGCCGTGGCAAGCATTAAGGAATTCTTGGAAGTTGTTCGTCCCTCTCCCCTCTTACAGGGATACCACTCCTTACTATTCCTTCGCGATGTGACCAGACGTACGTCGGATCGCTCTGTGGTTTTCTGCGAAATTATGTATAATTAATTGAGCTTAGTGAAATCTGAGAGGTATTTTTGGTATCTTTGAGTCCCAGGAACGGTTAATGTAGTGGTTTTTTTTTTCGGCGTGGAACCTGCACCATCTGTAAAACCAAGTGAAAATTCTGTCAGCAACATCAAGGCTTTTGGCGCAAAAGCAAGCGGGTATAGATACGCCATCTGTGGAAAAAGTATAATTTATCCAGAAAAGATGGCGGATAGCGTAGACAAAAACACAAAAATAGAAAAAATGTCAGTTTCAAAATTCGAAGGAATTCTCGATTCCTGGAAAAATTCAATTCTAGAATGCATCGGGGATAAAGTTCAAGAAATTGTGAAACAGGAAATAAAACCCATAAAAGATGAACTGGAGAAATATACGGGGGAGATTGAAGAACTCAAAGAAGAAAACAAAATTCTGAAAAACCAACTCCAGGAAATCCAGGATGTACAGGTTAAGAACGAGAGCATAGCTAAAAGGTCAACATGATTTTCTTCAGATTGGATGCTCCTGCTCATCCCCGCATGTTAGTCAATCACATGATCGCTTCCATCAAAGAAACACTCGAAGTTAACATCACCATCGCTGATATAAAATACTAGAAGGCCTTAAAGGGAGAGTCAACAAATCCGAAGCCACCTATCCTTCTTTCATTTACTTCACTTATCAAGAAATAAGAAATTATGGGGGAAAAGCGCAAATTGAAAGGGACCAGCATTTTTATCTCAAATGATTATGACAAGAACACACAGGAAAAAAGGAAGCAACTGGTACCACTCTTCAAGGAACTGAGAAATCTAGATATTGAGACCCAACTCAGAGATGACTCTACTAATAGAAGGAAAACCATGGGATGTTGACGAGGTTATTAGTTTCCTACAAATAGTAAAAGCTTCAAAGAAGCGAGATAGAAGCAGCGATGACATTGAGGAGATGGAAAAGGAAGATACTACTAACAAACAAGAGATGAAGAATTGGAATACTATAAAGCCAAAAAGAAAGTACTACAAGAGAAAAGACGATAACATGAGAAATAGTATGGACCAATTTATTTCTCCAAAATCGGTAGGAGACAAGGAAGTGCCTGATATGTTTCAAAGCAAAACACGAAACACTTCGAAAACATCACATCACAAGGATAAAAACACAACCACTTAAACTTAATTTCTGGAATATAAGTGGTCTCAAAAACGTATACGACCTGGACAAAAATCAGCAAAAACTCCTATCAACCTACGATATAATCGGAGTCACGGAAACATGGCTGTCATCAATATTGGAAGTGAATCCAGCATTCCTCAAGAACTATCAGACAATTCAGAGCCGATCAGAAAGGGATCACAGTGTTGGAAGAGCAAGTGGAGGTATAATCGTTTTTATTAACAAGGTAATGAGGATTTTAAATATTATAGAAGTTACTAATACGTGGATAATAGTTAAGGTGCAACATAAAAATTTTATATTTATAATAGGAGTGGTATACTGGAAACCGAAACTGGACTCTGAAACTATACTAGATATGTTCTCTGATACTATCCGTAATTTAGCTAGAAGGGATAACTCTCTGCCTATTATAATTGGTGGGGACTCCAACTCTAGAGTGGGAGACCTCAACCAGTTGGACCCTATGACAGCAGAGGGATCCCCACTATCAGGCGATAGAACAAGTAGCGATTTTGAGGTAAATTATAGAGGTAGGCTGCTGACAAGCGTAATGGAATCTGAAAGCTTTGTAATGTTGAATGGTAGATCTCCCAGCGATACGCCAGCGAAATTTACATTTGTAAACCACCTGGGTAGGAGTGCGATTGACTTGATTTGGGTTAACGTAGCTTGTTTTCCTTACATCAGGGACAGTAAGATAATTTCATCAACAACCAATGCAGATCATTTTCAAAGTATACTTGAAATGGGAGTCCCAGGTCAAAATAAAAAGGATAGAAAAGATTTGAAATCTAATAATAATAAAATACTGATTCAGGATATTTATAGGTGGAAGGAAGGTTAGAAATATCGATCAAAGTTGCTGCGACTAATGCTGATCTTTGCGGAATACGAGCAGCAAATAATGCAAAAAAGTTAAGGGGCAAAGATTGTCAGGGATAAGGATCTCAAGGCTTTAATTGATATTAGGAGCGCGAGGGAGTTTTGGCTAACCATTAAAAAATTTTCATACAAAGAATACCTAAAGTGCCCTATCTCTATTGAAACATGGGCGGACTTTTACATAAATAACTTTACAATGGGCCATCAAGATAAATTTAAAATAGTCAGTACGGATGTTATTGCGGAATTGGATACACAAATAGAAATTGAAGAATTGAGCAGTAGTATAGGAAGACTAAAAAATGGAAAAGCCCCAGGCCCAGATGGATTAGGGAACGAATTTCATAAAAATATAACCCCGAATGTTCTAATCTTCATGTTAGACATGTTTAATAAAATTTTAACTTTTGGTATTATTCCAAAAGATTGGGGCAAAATAAAAACTGTTGTGATATACAAGAAAGGAGACAAAGACAACCCCAGCAAATACAAACCTATTTCTCTATTTAATAACATCACTAAAATATTTACTCATATTCTAGCAGAAAGACTACAAAAGTACGTAGAAAGTAGAAAAATAGTTCCGGAAGGTCAGGCTGGTTTTCGAAAAGGCCGAAGTTGCATTGACAATATTTTTATATTAAATACAGCGATGCATTCAATAATAAGAATTAAAGGCAGGACTCTATTCGCAATCTTTGTCGATTTTAAGCAAGCATTCCCATCAGTAAGGCGCACATTATTATGGGAAATGCTCAGAGACCTTGGACTCAATAGCAGACTTCTCAGGTTAATTATAAAGCTCTAGACAGCTTCTCGATGCATTATGACGTAAATGGGGATAGATCAAAAGATATTAAAATCAATTTAGGAACTCCACAAGGGGAATCACTCAGTCCCATTCTATTTTTATTATTTGTATGCGATATTGAGGATTTTTTAGAGCATTTGGAGCTTCTGGGGTAGGATTTGGAGGTCTTTTAGAGATTTTGATCCTGGCATTCGCGGATGATATTGTGATCTTGGCCGAATCCGTAAGAGACGTTCAATTGAAGTTAAATGCTTTAGAGCTTTACTATAAAATAAATCAATTACAAGTCAACGTAGAAAAGACTAAGATCTTGGCTTTTCATAAAAGCCCAAAAAATAACAAAATTTGCGAAGTTCACATTGGGAGGGGAAGTGGTGGAACAGGTAAAATCGTACTGCTACCTAGGGAAAATTTTTCAGAGTACATCTTTTTAACTCGGCTATCTCAACGACTTTACTATATGCAACTGAAATTTGGTCTTTAAGATATTTTAATGAAATTGAATCTACCCAGGTGAAATACTTTAAATCAGTATTGAACCTTCCCTGCAACACTCCTAATTATATGATTAGACTAGAAACCAATAGATATAAATTGGAATATGAGTGTGTGTCAAGGGCAATTAGATGGTGGATAAAAATTCTAGAGATGCCTGATGAAAGGTTGGTTAAAAGCTGCTACAATAAACTAATTCAACTAAATCAATTAAAATCAAATAATATGAAGTATAACTGGGCAAGTCAAATTGAACATATACTGGAGAACCTAGGATTTAAACATGTATTCGTAAAGCAATTTCCGGAAGTTGCCAAACAGCAGTTGGAGGAGATAATGTCAAAATTGCAAGAAAGAATTAGAAACGATGATTTATTAGCAGCAAACAATTCAAAATATTCTTGCACTTTTAAGAGCATTGTCTCGTCTAACGACTATTTGTTAAAAGAAATCAACTGCAATAAATTAAGTTTACTCTGTCAGCTACGTTTGAGTGGTTCTAAGAATCCGAGAATTTTCTGGGGTGGACAAAAATATTTATTATTTATATAGATAGCTTGTTTATTTACACGATTAATGAACTAAAGATTCGTGCATTTGGTTTATGTTTGCAACATTACCCGTTTTAATATAGAAATAAGTAGATTGGGTATTTTATGTAAGGAACTAAAATATTGTCACTGATGGTCATCATCCTCCTTGTAATTGGGCACTGGCCCTATTTTATGTTACAATAAACTGCACTAACTAAAATTCAACATTTCACATTGAAGTTTTAAAACATTTAATTCTTTTAAATATTTAAACAATAAATCGTATTGAAGAATAATTATTATAAACGCTTAAAAATCAACCCGATAAACAGAATTTTTTTTCGGAAAACTGGAAAACAGCCTGGAATTTCTTTTTTTTAAATTTTAAATGGCCACTATGATTTTTCTGGTGGTCAATATAAAAATAATCTTTCAATAATAAATTTTCACATTCGATGATCTTGTGCAGTTTCGATTTTTTGGAGCATGTTTTGTATCGAAAAGTGATTATTTCTATGTAGCACAGGATGTGGATTTTGAAGCTTTGGAATCATTTGCTGCAATACCGGAATTGGTGAATGGGTTGATGCCACAAGCGGGACCAAGAGGAAAATTTTTGATACGGTTGAGAACTTTTTTCAAACAACGGATGAGACCCAAGGACACACTGGTAGAAGGAGAGGAAAATCTCCAGGAAAGGGCAGATAACCCTAAAAACCAAGAAAAAATTGTTCGACCAGCGGAGGTTGATCAAATAAGAAAGCAATTTGATCTGCCAGAGGAAATTTAACCCGAAAGAGCGCTTGAACTTAGAGAACCAATTGAAGACCCACGAGAAATTCAACTCGAAATAGAAGTGGAACCACGAGAACATGCTCCACGTAGAGAAAATTTAGCCATAAGACTGGACGTTATAAATGTAAGTTTTACTTTAAATATCTGAATTGTAAAATAAAAACAGACTGAAAGACTTAAAGATTCAGAATAATATTATTACTGAACTTTTTATCTTCTAGTCCGTGACTGCTGCCCTAGAGACCAATGAAGTTACACGTGATATCATTATTCAGTATTATAAGACTTACAATGAACTGAATTCTGTAAATGAAGGACGACTGACTGAACTATTGGTCCCCTTGGAATTAAAAAAAGATCCCCAAAGAAGGTATATTTAAATTTATTTTTAAGTTCTAAATTAAAAAATCTGCCCGCTGCGCGGGCACATTCTCATCGCGCGTGGCTCGCAAGTTTGAGCGCGCCCAGGGCGCGCGACTATTGGTTCTCGGGCTTCGCGCTCGATACTATAGTTATCTCGCGCTTCGCGCTCGATAACATATGTACCTCGCGCTACGCGCTCAGTCTTTGTATTACCCCCACTTTTGTGCGCCGGCCTTTTAAAATTAAAGGTCAAAGCATCAAGAAATGCAATTTGGTGATTGTGAATTCTCTTTTGTTAAAGTTCTTTCGCCTTTAGCGAACATATTCTCATCACGTGTCTCGTGCTCTGCACTCGATTTTATCGAAAATGCGAACTTTTCTACATTATTTTCAACTTTATTATATCAAATGTATATTATATTTATTTCTGTACCTTCGTCTGGGGCTGCTTATTCAGATATTGCAAAATAATGTACACATTTTATTCTTTATGCTTACTTTAATATTTATTTCTTATTTTGCATTAAATTTTATTCTCAGCTGCCCTGAAAAATGTATCACTTTAATAAATTTATCTTATTACAATTCATAACATTTTTTGGCATTGAAACATACGTATTTACATTGGCTTGTTCTTATAATTTGAAAAGAGCGTATGCTATTTAAAACAAGAATGTTACTAAACATTTTGTTGCAACTTGTGTCGTGTTTCCATAATTTTAATTTATTTTTAATGTTATTTTTCACGATTTAAAAGAAGAATACGCATCATAACATGAGGTGGTTCTAAGTAAATTTTTATATATAATTAAGGCGAAAAATGTTGATAAATGAAATGTTATTGTAGCTTGTGTCCTTTTTTCCAAAAAGTTAATTTTTTTAGTTTTAATATATTTTTATAACAAGAGCATATAACATATATAAAGATATTTTTTTGGTAGAACAACTTTTTTTGTCATTTATTTCGTCTCTTGGTCGTATTTCCAAAAATGTAATTTCTTAATTTTAAATCTTATTTTTTGCGACTAAAAGTTTTAACTTTTGAGTACTATGGATAGAAGTCCATGGAATTTCTGAATTTGGAAATAAATTGTCTAAAAATTTTTGAAAATGCTTCAACTTTTTGAATTTATATCCAAAATAGCTGGTTAATGATCTCGATATTTCTTTTTGGTCCCTGAAACTGTGCGCAAAAGCACAATCCAATCCGATTAGTCTTTCAAAAGTTTTGCGATATACAGACGACGACAACGACAGACAGACAGACACCGACGTAAAAACTATTTTTTCTGACTCAGGGGGCCTCAAAACGTTGTCACTTGCGGAATCCACGTAAGTCATTTTTCACATAAAATCAATACCTTCTCATTATGATGAGAATGTAATAATTCGTTATTTTTTGAGGGAACAAAATTTGAATTTTCGATTTTTTAAGAAAACTCAGAAAGTCGTCGTGATAATCTTGTAGGGCCATCAAAAAGCAACGTTTTTCTTCTCTTGACTTTTTTTCATATAGTACTTTATTTGGCTTAAAATGTTAATGTTCGCTTTTTGGGGGGGATTTTGAAAATGGTATAACTCTGACAATTTTTTCTTTCATCGAAAAGGTCATGAGGATAAATTGTTTTAATTTTTGAGAACTACGAATAGCCGTCCATGGAATTTCTGGATTTTGAAAAAAATGGTATAAACAATTTTTTAAATGCTCTAACTTTTTGAATTTCGATCCAAAATAGCTGGTTAACGAACTCGATCTTCCTTTTTGGTCTCTGAAACTGTGCGCCAAAGCACAATCCAATCCGATTAGTCTTTCAAAAGTTATGCGATATGCAGACGACGACAACGACAGACAGACACCGACGCAAAAACTATTCTTTCTAACTCAAGAGGCCTCAAACCGTCGACATTTGATGGAATCCACGAAAGTCATTTTTCACATAAAATCAATACCTTCTCATTATGATGAGAATGTAAAAATACTATTTTAAAAATTACACTCATTTCAGTTTTGTGTATTAGTGGTTTGAAGAGTATTTACAAAATGTATTATTAAAAATACTTTAATACAAGCACACTTTTCAGAATCTCACCACATCGATTTTCGGAATGGGCCGCAGAAATACAGCCGTAGTACGTAAGCTGTAACATTTCTGAAAATTATTTTATATAATACAAAGTATGAAAATTGCTAATCACTTGTGGTGAAAGCTTTTTTTTTTGCAATATCATTATTTTAAATGCTAATTCATGGTGGCCACTGAATCCGGAAAATAACTTTGATTTCAACTTTTATTAAATTTGAAGTTCAATTTTTAACTTTTTCAATTATGAAATCATTCAGTTTACTATGCGTAATTGTAAAAGCTTTAACTTCAAAATATTTTAATTTCAGGTCTTCATTTTTAAGCGTAAAGATGGACCCCAAAATAAGGCGAAAATCCGCCCCTCTTTTTGCGCCCAACGTAGTTTTTGAAAGAAAGAACATAAATTGACGCAACAAAGCTCAAAAGAATCGTCAATGCATGCTGTAACCAGGTTTTTCTTTAGATTACCCTTTCAACCCCCTGTAAGACTGGAAAATTGAAAAACTATCCCTAATTGGGAGTGAAAAGTATTTCATGCTAAGATCGTGATTGGAATAGCTTTTAACTATGTTTTTTTTTGTAGCGCCATTTCAACCCATAAAAACCGAATAACTACCCCTATTAGGGGGTGGAATGTACACCGGTACTATTAAGGTAGGTAGAATAGTTTTCAATGGTTTTTCATTAAAGAGTGACGCTTCAACTCTTGAAAATCAAAAAACTACCCCTGTAAGGGGGTGGAAAATACGTCATAAACAAGAATGTGTATAAAATATTTTTGAATTTTATTTTTCCCAATATATAAAATTAGTTAGTGTCAATTTATAAGAACCACGTTAATTCTACTCACTTAGCACCGTTTCAATATATAAAAACCGAAAAACTACCCCTATTATGGGGTACAAAGTACTTCATGGCCAAGAACGAGGATAAAAAATATATATATTTTTTCTAAAGATATGGTCACGCTAGTGTCAATGTATAATAACTTCGTTGATTATTCTTACTTAGCATCATTTCAACCCCTAAAAACCCGGAAACTACCCCTATCAGAGGGTGGAGTGTATAATGGTACTATAAAACACACTCTACGAACCTTCTTAACTATCTATGATCGCGGGGAAGTGAACCCCGTCACAGCGCATCCCCAGGTGGCGGATAGGGGAAAGCCCTCACGTTCATTTACGAACGTAGGGTAGGAGTGACGTAAAATAGTTCCCGCGGACCAAACACAGGCCTCAGGGCAGACTAATTGTCACACACAAATACATTGGCACTAGCGTGACCATATCAACAGAAAAAAAATTGAAAAATATTTTATCCCCGTTCTTGGTCATGAAGTACTTCCTATCCCCTGATAGGGGTAGTTTTTCGGTTTTTATGGGTTGAAATGGTGCTACATAAGTAAAATTAACATAGTTATTATATATTCATACTAATTAATTCTATCTACAAGGAAACAAAAATTCAAAAATATTTTATACACATTCTTGTTTCTGACGTATTTTCCACCCCCTCATTGTTACATCCCGAAATTTCACAAAATTTGATGTAACGCCTAGCTAGGTGCAACCTACCTTGCCCCACGACTTTCCGGCTAACGCTATTAAATACAAGCAAGAACATTACCGATCTTCTCTGAGTTTGATTCTAACTATGGTAACTGCACTACGGTCGGTAAGATAGAAATCATAAGATCCATGAAGTATATTACCATAAGATAGAAATCATAAGATACATAAAGTATATTGCCATGGAAGGATAATGACTCAGAGAATACCGACAAGTTAGTACATGTTTGGTTAATACGAGATTGTAATTGCAGACTCTGCCGTTCATATATAATTCAGTATATTTAATAACATACGAATGTATACATATTCCTAATAATCTGAAACATAAACAATAACAAAGTGTAAAAACTAATTATATGGAACATGAATACACACGTATGTCTAAATTAAAGTAATAAGTTACCGATATACAGGGTGTTTTTTTAACTTGAGACAACGAAATATCTCAAAAAATACGCATCCTACGGAAAAAATGTCTGGAATAAAAACTTTTTATTTTCGAGGGGGAAAAAAGATTTGTTAAAATTTACCCCACCCCCACCCCCACAGGAGGCAGGGGTGGGGGTAACTTTGTAATTTCAAATGGCAACCCCAATTTTTTATCACAGATTCAGATTCTCCTTTACGAAATACGTAAGTTTTATTCGGAAAATTTGTTTCGATTCGCGATAGATGGCGCTGCAATTGCGAAAAATGAAATTGTTGACATTACTTTTAGCTCTACCCAGGAATAACGACGCGGACGTAGTAGTTGTCTATTCCCTTCGGGGTGCTTAATTTCGGTGAGTCCCCTTGCCTCTCACCAT
>CAKNWT010200302.1:0-10092 GCA_932066315.1 Andricus coriarius | reverse complement strand
TCTTCATTTAACTGAGAAGTATCTCCATATACTTTCTCCCAGAACACTTGAATCTCTTCTCGTCTAGGCGGATTTTCAACGACACTTGACGTTTTATTGAGCAGACGAGAAGGATGAGTTGAAAAGGTGGAATTTTCCTGAATCCATTTTACTCGCCGTTCAAGGCGCTGCTTTGCTGTTGAAAGAGATCTTATTTTTTGCGTCCAGTGCTGCTTGATGGTCAAAAGTTTACACTTGTTCAGCGTGTGATTTGCTTTCCTCAAGTTTCGAGCAAGTGCCTTAACTTTTGGAGTGAATTTTTTATTTGATGTTATATAGCTAATCACGCACTGAATGTTTGATGCATGCCGTCTCGCCGTTTCAATTTTAAACTGAAGCTGTGCAATACGCTCGCGAGTCTTACTCAGGCGTACTGAAGTATCGTCACTTCTATTGTCGCTAAGCAAAGAGACTGCCTGCTCGTAAACTACATAGTTCAGATCCCAGAGATTAACATATTCAGGGAGCAAATTAAGTAGAGCATTATTAGCTTCAGATAATTTGTCCATCCTGAGAAAGACTTTTTGGTGGACAGATCTCCTACTTCTCATGTTGGCATTATCGGCTATCTGCAAAGGTGGTCTTGCTGGAACGGGTGGTATGTTCTCTGGAGAATGTTGCTCTTCTTGCTGAAAAAGAGCTTCATATCCGTTTCTGCGCAAAAAGGATACCTGATCTCTTAAATACTGAGGCGTTTTATGAGCATATTCCGGGTGCATATTGACCCAACGGTCAGGTAACCTCTGCATGAATCCTCTTCGCGTCGGTGAGCTTCTTTGCCAACAGGTAAGGATGTCTCTCCTGAGTTGGTCCGACCACTTAAATCGATGTTCTCGCGTTTGTCCGGGGCCATTGCCTGGTCGTCGCCTCGGTTCGGTCCTATTGCCACTCCCAACTGAACCATGGCCTCCATCCGAGAGAGGCCTATTGTGGGTGGCACTGCGCGATACTGGTGACGTAACCGCATAATTCGTCGCATTGGGGAGTTAACCCAATGCAACGTGGCTGACTGCAAGAGCCGGAGCTCTCGGGCGATTATTATACCATTAAGCCGTTTCCCTTTCAAGGTAGGCGTGAATTGTTTGGTTGGAAAGTATTAGATATAGGTATATGGTACATAGGTATATGGATGTAAGGTATAGATATTTTAGATTGATCTAGAATTCTCGTGTTATTTATTTAAATAACAAGTTCATTCCGCAACACTGCTCCGACCCAGGCTGCTGATCAATCTCTCTAGCGATCACCCCACGTGGAGAGCCTCACAAAATTGTTATGCCTGGCTCTCCACTTGGGCACATTAGTATCCAAGGTCTTTGTTTCAGGCATGATTCACTCTACTCACATTCTTTTTATAAACTATTTGTCGCCAAAATTTTCTGTCCTGGCATACTAGCCCAGCTTTATTCACGTCCATGCATTTTTTTATGCAAGCTCACCTGATTGTATGGCTTCTTATGTCTCTTCGGTTTAATGTCTCATTCACAGACTCTATCCATGCTTTCGGCGGTCTACCTCTAGGCATTCTGCCCGAACCACCTTAACTGATTTCTTTCGTATATATCAACTAGTGTCTCCCCTGTACCACATTCTTTGAGGATTATCTCGTTTCGCACTTTGTCCATCAGTGTTTTCCCTCATATTATGCGCTGAGCTTTCATGCCAATCGCGTTCATTTTACTCATGTCCTTTTCTTGACATGTCCATGTTTCGCTACCGTATAGTATAGAAATGAACGATCACTCAATCGAGATCATCGTCTCGTCTCGATCGACTTTTCTCATTACAAATTCTTGATCTCCATTAAATTTCAGTTCCATCTAACTATGTTTTAAGCAAATCTCGATTTTCTTCAAAAATGATCGATATGCATCACTACTAGTAAATAGACTACCCAGATATACGTACTTGTCAACTTGCTCTAGTCTCTCATCAATCAGGACAATGTTGCACATTGTTTTCTCACTTTTTCCTTCAAACACCATTATCTTTGTTTTATTTACGTTAATGTTGAGGCCCATGTTCTTCATGCTTGTATGAAGTTTATTCAACATTTTTTGTAAGTGCTCGAATGATTCTGCCATGACGCACCTTCACTGTTTCGAGATCTACACCTTCTTCGGGAACAAAAGGGCCTATCCCAAAAATTTTTTGAAATTGGCTTTTACGCATTCTTTGACTCCTCAATCCAACTCCGTTTCGAGGGTGTAAACTAAATAAATAATAATTTTTTTTTCATTTCTTAAAAATTCATCAAAGTTAGTCAAGGTCCTACCTCACAGGGTTGCCGAGTGAACGTTTTTCTGGCGTCCTGAAAAATTTGGAGAAACGGGGTTAGGCCGTTTTTCCTCCGACCCTTCAGTTGTCCATAAATATGATAAATAGCCATGAGGACATAACGCATCCTTGTCTAACCCCTGCATAATATCGAACCAGTCACTCAGTTTTCCATTAATCCTTGCACTCGCTTTACTGCCTGCATTTATTGTTTGTATTGCTTGTAGGTGCCATACATGGACTCCGTACTCTTGAAGGACTTCCCAAAGTTTACTTCTATTTACCTTTTCAAATGCTTTTTCTAGGTCAACAAATGCACAGAAAACTTTCTTTCCTACTCTTAAGCCTTTTTCTGGGATCTGTTTTAAGCTAAATATCTGGTCTGTGCATGAGCTTCCTGGCATAAATCCACTTTGGACTTCCCATATATTTTCTTCTGTAATTTCTATTACCCTACGAATAAGTATTTTTGAGTATATTTTACTTACGGTACTTAGTAAGCTGATACCTCTGTAATTATTGCAGTTGTTTTTATCTCCCTTTCTTTTGTATATTGATACGATAATCGCTTTTCTTCAATCTTCTAGGACTTGTCCCGTCTCGAAGCATAAATTTATCAATTCGCACACCCTGTGAGGTATGTACTCGCCACCGTATTTAAGCATTTCAGCACTAATACTGTCTACACCACCAGCCTTACCATTTTTTAAACTCTTAATTATATCAATAACCTCAGTGACGCAAACATTTTCAATTGGGTTTCCTAATGTATTATTTTCTATCTCGAAGCTCTGTTGCCCTATATCTTCAGTTCCTAATAATACTTTGAAACAGTCTTTTAAAGCGTCTACTATCCCGTCTGTATCATATAGCATTTCACCTTTGCTGTTTCTCATGCTCACAAACTCTGTATTTTTACTTTCCTTCATTTTTTTCAATATCAGTTTCATGGTTCCTTGAAAGTCGTTTTGTGATTTCTTTTCTTCGTCTGTTCTGATTTTATCTTGACTTTCCTTGACTAGTCGTTTAACTTTCCTCTTTTTGTGTCTGTAATAATTTTCAAGCCTATTCCTCTCCTCATCGCTAAGATCTGTGATGTTTACCGTTCTCTCGTATGCTTCTTTCTTTTATTTTTGGGCTGTCTCAATTTCATCATTGCACCACGAGCAACCAGATTTTCGTCCTACAACCGCCGTACCACATACTTCAATAGCAGTTTTAACAATGATATCCCGTAACATAGTCCACGCGCCCTCTACATCTTTAATGCTTCTAAGCCGCTCCCAAATTGCCTCATCTATGCGCTCGTTTATCTTGGTTTAAAATTGGTTTTTAAAAATCTCTCCGCCCTTCCGGCTTTTGTAAATTTTGAATCCTGATTCGCGTTTGTCTCGTTTTTTTTCTTTCTTCTCCATCCCCGCCATAAGTTTATTTTGGAGAATAAAAGGTAGTGATCAGTATTGCAGTCGGAACCCCTCATTACTCTTGTATCTTTAACTAGTTCTCGTAGTGTTTTGATCCGCAATAACGAAGTCAATTATACTGCGGTTATTTCCTTTACACCAGGAATACGTGTGGATCGTTTTACACTACCGTCGGAATGTGTGCGCACGACTCTTGTGAGCGCTATTAAAAATCCAACAAATATTTTTTTTAACCTTCTGAAAATAATACAGCACGTGAGATGGTTAAAAACAAAATTAAAGATTTTCTTAAATTTTCGACCTCAAATTCAACTTTTAGCACGACCTAGGAAAATTGTTTCAAAAACCTCAAAATCATACTACATCGAGCCTGAAATCTTATCTTTGATATGAGCCAAGAAAACTTTCAAAATCTCCATGGGTACCCGAGATATGATTAAAAATATTCAATCGTAGATGCTTTAAAAGACTCTTTCAAAGAATTATTAGAAGGTAAAGATATAGGGCAACAGAGCTTCGAGATAGAAAATAATATGGTAGTGTATGTTGAAACCAAGTATTTGTAATGAATAGGCCCTTTTCTAAGCATAAGTTAACTAACTTTTCCCCGTTATAAGTTTTTCTTGGATCCCCAAATTGACCTAGAAGCCTTTCTGTTTCTGTATCTTGACGTCATGAATTTTTCTTATTTTTAAAAACTGATATATCGAATAATGTAAACTTAATTTCTTGAAAACGAGTTGATAAATATTTTTATATTTTTGAAACCGGGCATATGGTATAATGCAAACGTTACAAAACTATTACTAAAACTTTTATACAACGTGAAAAATATATTTTTTAAATTTTTAATACACATACTTTTGTTAGAGGTGTATAGTTTTATTGTATTCTAAATTTAACAAACTTCATAGCTTTATGCTTTTTTAAATCCTGGTATATTGTAGAATGTGAACAGAATAATAATATCATCCAAACTTTTTAATACCGCTGAAAGAGAGTTAAAAACGATTTTTCTAAATAGATTTTGAGGTATATAATTTTATTATATACTACATTTTTTATTTCCGAAAGATGGACAGGTAGAGATTGCAAATTTTTTAAACACTAATGTATACATTTTTTATTTTTAAAACATTGTATGTCGAATAATGTAAATACGATAAAAATATGACTGAAACTTTATAAGAACGCCGTAAGATATTAAAAGCAAAAATTAATCTTTTATTATAACTAGTTTCTAATTGTGTTTAATCCTTGTATGTCGAATAATATGAGTATAAAAAAAATTATAGAAACTTTCTTACAAGGCCGAAAGAGATTGCAAATTTCTTTTTGGAAAGCATATATTTCTTAGAGGTGTATAATTTGATTGTCTACTAAAATTATTAAACCTACTACTTCGGTAGAGATGGGGAATTTCTTAGATATAGTTTCATAAATATAAGTAGATGTGAATTCGATCTCGGGAATTTCGACTTTGTTTGTATTTATAATAATTTTAGTAACTTTATTTTTTATTTAATTATATAATTGAATGATTTTTAATTCAATTTTGTTAAAGCTCTTCCTGCCTTAACGAATACATTCTCATCACGTGTCTCGCGCTTCGCACTCAACTCGAGTATATCCAAAACTCAAAATTGTCTATATTCTATTAAACTCTACAATATGAAATGTATGTTTTAATAATTTCTGAACCTCAATCCGGGTTTTTCTATCAATTTAATTTTGACCATTTTGATTCAATGTTTGACGATTAAACCAAAAACTATGCATTTGATTAAAAAATGGTTTTAAACGTATAACTTTTTAATACAACATGTTTTATTTTTTACATTTTACTGTATTTTTTAGTTTATCGGAAAAATTGAATTTTTTGTCATAAAAATATTTTTTTGTTTGAGACCAAAACTATGCTTTTTATCAAAAAAATAGTTTCAAGCAAATTTTATAGATCTTTGTGAGATGAAAATTGTTGTATATCAACATTGTTTTCGTATCTCGTATAGTTTTACTGCATTTTTTTTGTCAACATTTTTGGTGGTCAAAACCAGAACCGTTGATCAAAAACGGCTGGTTAAAACACTTGACCTTTCCTTTTAGGCTTTGAAACATTATGCCGAAGGGCAATCCAATACGCTGATTCATTCGAAAGGTATGATGTTCACAGACAACAACGACAACAACGGCGAGAGACAGACAGTGAGTTTGAAAAAAATGAGATTGGTCGAAATCCGCGAAAGCCAATTTTTGCATAAAACTAATACCTTCTCATTGATATGAGAAATAAAAAATGTTACTATAAAATACGGATTTTACAAATACTACAAATGGCCATAGCATCCTTACTTTTTATTGAAATGTAAAAAAAGATGTAAAAAAATAGTCAAAAAGTCCTTTATATTGTTGCAACAACTTTAAATTGTCTTGACGAAAAAAGTTCTACCAAAAAATTATATTTCTCCAGATTTTATCAATTGATCTGCAACCATGCGCTCTACGTTTATCATTCAACAATTGGAAATTTGTTTCAAATCTAAAATTATTTTTAAGGTGATACATTAAGGATTTAGGATGGCAAACGATCTTATAACGACAGAAAATAAAATTGAAATTGGAACAAATGTTCAGAATTACAAAACAAGATGCGCGGGAGAACTGAGAAAACAGTATTATAGAACTAATTTAGGACAAACCACAGCTGTAGACAGTAGTATAGGTGTATTTAACAATTTACCAGAAGAAATTCGAGAAAGTGAAACGCTGCAAGAATTTACACAAAAGCTCAAGAAGTATTTTGTACCAATCACATAACCGACAACTTACACGAAAAACTCCAAATAAATAACGAAATGAAACGTTTTTTTTTTATTTTAATAACAAAAAAACACTAGAACAATCAAGTAAATTTTGTTTTTAAGAATGCAAGGAAGCTCGCAAAATATTTGGTACCAATTACATGAATTGCAACTTACATGTATAGCCATAGATAATTTAGAAATTATAAGTGTAATCAAAGCGAAGCGAATATATAATAAGATACCAAGAATGTAAATCCAGTCATCAGGAATATTCCTGTTTTTGGGTTATAAATTAAATCCATAAAAACATGAAAAAAAAAATAAATAAATAAACTACATATTTCACGGAATTTCATCGGAGGATGTACAACAGACTTTAAGTGTGGATATAACCCCTTGTTAAAGGAATAAGTAAAACAATCACGATTTAGTTTTACAATTTATTAATTCATTATATCGAACATTTTAAAGTTTCATTTAGCAAGGTTTCTTTTCATCAATGAATTAGTAATCATCTCAGTATGTCTTCATACTGCATATTTATTAGTGTTTGCTAGGTGGTTTGCTAGCAGGTTTGGGTTTGGGTTTGGCAGATGGATTGCGACACCATGATACATGCCGCCGCCGGCCATTCCACTGTAAATCAGTGTCAATACCACTAGTATGGTCACCATAAATGTTGAATACATCGTTTTCATTATCTGAAACAAAAGACATTTACAAGTTTATTTGAGTTCACAATAAAGAAAAATTCTATAAAATACATTTATTCAATAATTCTATAGCATGCTGAACATTTATAAAAGACTATCATGAATATCCTTATCAATGCACTCAATCAATTTGAATGGATTAAGTTAATGAATATTTTTAAAGTTTTATCAGGGACTTACTTTTTCTTTATTTTCTCGATTGAAGATTGTATTTTCTGACTAGATTTTTATGTGTGTAGTAATTACGATGAAATATACTGATGATGGGTAGATAAGTAATCTTTTTAAGGGTGAAGAAAAACACAAAAGTATAAGAGAATATTAACATGCATGGGCTGAGAAAATAAAATAAGAGAGTACAATTTTTTTGAAAAAAGAACTGTCACAGCCAACAATAGTATCTTTTTTATTAAATCAACTCCTAGAACCTTTCTACAACCTTTCACTTTTATGTCCCTAAAAGATATCTGAGTAATTTTAGAAAAATCAAAAAAGAAATTTATGTTTTGATTTATCTATAATAGTGTAAGGTAGGCTGTAAAGTGGTTTTAAATAGGTTAATACTCTGAAATAGAAACAATTGAAGTTCGAATGTTCGATTTTTAATGAAGTCAGTTTGTCTGTATACACATTTTCTAATCCTGTTTGTGCCTAAATACTTTTATGATATAAGCATGAAGGCAGAGTAAGGAGTAGTATGTCCGTAAAAAAGAAGTGGTCTTGAAATCCTCCAAAAATTAGGAGAGAGAACGACAAAAGTGCAGACACACGCGCAGCCATGAAATACTGAAATCACGGCTGCGCGCAAAACTGCACTTATGAGAGACGCAGATAGTAACTTTCGGATATTAACAGCTCCACTTTCGTCTACCTACACCCATGGGAGATATCACTCCTTACTACTCCTTCATGGATATAAGATAAAGTTATAAAACACCGTATTAATTTCAAGTTATTTGAACCAGAATCAATTTTGTACAAGAAAATGTGTAATTCTTTCAATCAAAATAAAGTTGTAGGCTTACAAATTATGTACATAGTTTATTTGGAGGAGCAAGCTAGCAAATGTTGAAAAACTATTTGAAATTTGAAATTTAAGTAATAATAAAGGGGAGGAACCAATCTAAACTATTGTGCGCATTTGCTTTTCAAACCAATAGTATTTTGAACAAATAAATCGTCTACGCTCAAAACTTTAACACGACCGTTATAACGATGATACTTCTTTGAATATAAAGTTTCGGAAAAGTCTATAACGCCACAGAAGAATATTTTCCATATAAAAATAAATTGACCCTACCGAGGGAAAAGCAAATAGAAAAAAATTACTGCTAAGATTAACGAAAGATTTTCAAAAAATATCTCGTCATTAATTATTCAATACTTAATATTGCTTTATTTAAATTAAATAAAAACTCAAATGGACCAGACAGATATCACATTATACAGGGCAGAGGTTAAAAGAGTGAAAATTGTATGTGAATGTATTAAAAGAAAAAGATATGATTAGACAAGGACATTAATATACACTGAAAAATCATGTCGATTTTGGGATTTCAATATGCGATGCACTGTAAAAACGATGGTTCTATTTAAATTAAGCATCACTTTTTTAGCGTTCTGTTATAATATCAAATCGTCTTGTTTTGATGTCATCGTTCGTACTATTTTACTTTGCTAACTTCAGATTGAAAAGTAGTACGTGCTAGCGAACTGAAATAATGTGCAGGGAGTATTGTTTTAATTGATTGCAACTTCATGCTTATGAGAATTCTTCATTGTTTAAATTTTCTTCTACTTTTGAAATGTGATAGAAAAAATAGAAAAGAAGGACAAGCTTGCATTATTTTAAAAAGAGGAAACTGGTGAATAAATACTTTTTTAATTGTAAAAGTTACAAAGTTACAAAAGTTTGGAACGCCGTTTAAATTTTCATTTGAATGTTATAATGCGAATTATTATTCAGTAATGAAAAATTCATATTACAATGATAGAAAAGTAATGAGGTGGATGTTATTCCAAAGGTCCTTCCTGGTAGTCTAGGTGTTGAAATCACATTTTCCTCGGGGAAGTAGGGTTAAGAACTAAAATTTGTTTTGATGGTTATTTTGTTAAATGACAATGAACAAAGAAACTCGGAGGAAATAACAGCGAAATGGCCAAAAGTAAGGGTCAAAAATCGAATCCACCATCAAAACTGTTAAAAGAAGAGAGAAGATTAAAAAAAGAAAACAGAGCTAAGGCTATTGGTAACTTAAAAAATATTTTTCTATTTATTTCACTTATGGAAGTTGTGAAAATCTGTAAATTTAGAGGATTTTCAAGAATTCATTCAAAAGAGGCGAGGTATTTCGTAGGATTTCTAAGATCTGAAGAGATTAAAATTTTATTTTTTTCGAATTCAACCTAAATTCTTATCAATTTATCCTGCATTCTTTTAATTCTTTGGAATTCTTTAAAATTGTTGAAATTCACTTAAATTCTTCTACATTCACTCACCTGCACTTGATTCGATGGATTCTATTTATTGCTTTAAAGTTTTTATTTAATTGATCCTGAGGATCAATTCACAATGAAATAATGAAAGGATTTGAAATATTTTAAAGTATTTTTTCAAATTTCTTGGCATTTTTAAGATCTTAAAAATATTTCGAAAGATTCAAAAGGATTTGAAATATTTTAGGTTATTTTAAAAGATTAGCTACAAATAAATTTTTAATGGATTCCAGTAATTTAATGGGATATCGAAGGATTTGAAATATTTGAGGGTATTGTAAAAGATTCGCAGGCAATTTCAAGAGCTTTAAAAACTTTCAAGGGATTTCAAAAGATATC
>CAKNWT010200301.1:0-10709 GCA_932066315.1 Andricus coriarius | reverse complement strand
CCACCTCCTACATACGTCCGCTCACCTCCTCACACTCCCACCCCTCCTCCGCTCTACCATCTATCCCCTTACTTTCCCTACTGCTCCTCCCCTCACTTACTCTACTTCCCCTTCCATCACTTTCCCTCCCCTCCCATCAGTTCTACTCTCCTAAACCCAAAAATTTTTCAAAGTATGTCTATTAAGTCGTTAATTAAGTCGTTCAAAACTCCTCCTCCAATAATTTCCTTCCACTACTCCCCTGCATTCATCTACGACCCATCTCATAGTTCCCCTCCTCTCACTCCCCTTGCCCACACTTCCCCTACGTATCCACCCTGTCCTACTATACCTCCCCCTTAATTTCTCCTACTTCTTCCTCCTCTTATTCCCCCTCTCATCTATTACCCTACTCCCCCACCCTTCGCTTCCCCTCACTGGAAAACGTACGACGGACATAGGGAAACGACCGAAAACAGAAGGGTTTCTGCCCATGGATACGAAACCCTAACAAGGAACATTTTAAAGTAGGGTCTAAGCTAAAAGGTTTAAGTCTATGCGCAGAAAAACCCTGCTCTAATTTAAATGCTAGTTTTTGACGTGGCAGTTCGTAATCGGATTCTGACATTTCAAGTAAAGTGTAACCAGAGTATCAAATTTGAAAGGAATAAATTTCAATACTCAGTTGCATGTGATATGATTTTACTTTTCAAGTTTTTGTCTTAAAATAAATATGCACAAGAATTTAAATATGTTATGAAACCAGCTCACAACTGACATTGACAGTTTATCCATTGTTTCAATTGTAAATTGCCTCACTTTAGGGAAATAATCAGGCTTATATTAAGACTCTTTTATGAAGTCTTAATTTGAAACCTTTTTAACTAGGTTTCGCTGCGTATCAAAAAAGTCGAATATTTGGCTCAAAATACGTCTAGTGTTTTCTATGTGGCTTATAAGAATTCCACCCACACTTTTGAAAAATTTCAGATCCTGATAAGAACGTTAACCATTTTTGTAAACATTCGGGTTTGGACCTTTTGGTAAAAAAAATGTTTAGGCTTTTGGTCCTCTACGGAACCAAGGAACCCTTTAAATTCGGGTCCAAGCTAAAATGTTCCGATTCTTAATTCATTATTATTCAGTATTACATAAATTTGCTTTCTTTCTGTTCGACACAAACTACATTCCAAGGTATTAAATTTTGATCCAAAAGTGGATCAAAGCATTTCAGGATGGAGAAGCAGTTGACAACCACATAATTAATAGATGGAACATTAATACTATATTCACAACTGACTATGTATTGACTATGTGCAGGTGAACGGGTGGCGCCACGGTGGCGACTAACGGAAATTTTTCCGTGCTACAATCGGCTGTGTTATTGTGCAATTAGACGTGAAAAAGTGTCAAAATAGTTTTAAAAATAGTGAAAGTTGGAAATAGTTAAGCGAAAATGGAAAATACAGGAAAAAAGGTAAGTAGCAATGGCTTAAAAAGTAAGTAATAACACAATATTTGTCAAAAAATGTGTTTTAAGTGTTTTAAAAAATGCGAATATTACAGATGGATGTGTGTTTAAGAACGGGTTTTGAGCCAGTTAAGCATTCAATTAATTTTACACTGATGACTATTGAAAAAGGAAAACAATTGGCTGAAACCAATGTAATTAAAATTGAAGAATTGAAGTCCGACGGCATGTCCAGAATATGCAGCGATGTCATAAGACAGACATCAATTAGTGCACCAGCGTACAAAGTAAAACTTGACGTAAGTAATTTTTTATTTTAATTTATTTGTTTATTTAAAATTTATTTAAAGAAATTTATTTTTTATTTATTTCATATATATATTTTTCTAAATTATTTGTTATTTATTTAAAATACAATTATTCAATCCGTTCCTAACCTCTGAAAATAAGTCCGAGTGCAACGATTTCAGCAAATTTGAACCAAAATGTTCAACAGCTTGGAATATCGTGTATACATATGTCTGACTATAACTGAAGTTGTTAAACACCAATGTTAAAAATTCCAGAATTGAGTCTCCCCATGCAAGAACAAGATGTAGACTTTTCTAGCTCGATGAAGTTGGCCCCTGACGACAAATATGCAAATTGGAAATTTTTAATTTTAAAAGATATATCATCGTAGAGAATTACATTCCGCATTTTTTTTTCTCTACAAGAAAATCGTTTCTTTTTTAGTTTTTTAATAAATGGCTCAAATGCACACTTTTTTAAAATTTCTTAATGAAATTTAGAGACAATATTCCTGATAGGATTTTTGTTTATTTATTAATTTATTTAAAAAAGGATTTGTAGGAAACTTCTTTATACTTTTTTGAACAAATTCTTCGCAGGAAGTTGTTGTTTGCTCAAACTTCCCTCGATAAACGAAATGCTCAAACATTTTTTGAACCGAATTATGCAATTAGTTTTAGCGCCTATTATCATACCAAGAATGCTATAAGGAATATTGCCTGTACATTTTATGAAGAAATTCCAAAAATTGCGGACTTGAGCACGATTTAAAGCAAAAATTGAATTAAAAATTGAGTTTTGAAAAAACGAGTTTTTTGTAATTTGTTAAAGAAAACTGAAAAAAATACGGGTTTCTTGGAGAGAAAAAAAGCGGAATATAATTTTTTGTAATTATATATGTTTTACAAATCGAAATTTCCAATTTGGATTTTTAGTCGTCAGGGGTCAACTCCGCCGCGCTGGAAAAATCTACGTCTTGTTCTTGCATGGGGACACTCAAGTTTTGGTTGAAATATTTTGAATGAAAATTCAAGATTAATTCAATGAAATTTAAGAAAATTTAAATTACCTTAGCTAAACTAAAGATAAATTCAATTGTAATTAACTGTATTCAACGGAACGCATGGCAATTGAATGACATTCAAATCGATCCACTGGAATTAAAGGAACCTTAGTTAAAATTAATTGAGTATAATTCAAGAGAATTCAACAAGATTAAAGGGGATTCAAACGAATATAGATTAATCCTGTCAAAATGATCAAAATTTAATAAAATTACAGAGAATGTAAGATACTTCAGAAGCATTTAAGAGAATCAAACGAAATTTGTCTAAATTCTACGGTCTTCCATGAACGAAATTGAAGAGTTTTTTATAGAATTCAAAAGGACTGAATATTTTATAATGTAATTCAAGAGAATTTAGTGGAGGAGATAGGAATTCAATGGAACCTAACGAAATTCAAGATCATTCAATATATGTAATTCATTTAAATTTAATTTAATTCAAAGGGATGAAATTTAGTTTTAAAAAGTTCAGTGTATTTCCAGTGAATTAAATTATTTGTATGTAAATGAATAGAATTTTATGCAAGAAAACAGAAATCCAAGGGATCTAAAAGGAATTTAAGGGTATTTAAAGGAGTAGAACTGACTCCTATCTCTCTAAATTTAAATTAGTGAAAATTTCACTAATTAAATTAGTAAATGTATGGTTCACTAACAAAATAGTAATATTTTAAGGTTTGACTTTTAAAATAGTAAGTATTTTACTAATAAATTAGTATAAGTTTTACTAATTTCAGTTAGTAAACATGGTTCACTATTATTTAGTAACTTCGCTTTACTAATTCAATAGTAACCTAGTGCGATCACTAACGAATTAGTGAACTGTAATGATTTCGACCAATCTGAAGTAATTTCCTTATATAGCTTTCTGCAGTTTCACGCCAATCCATGCCACGCCATTTGTTTATGCTTTGTGTCAGAAGGGAAGTAAAGCGTTCTCGAAGTGTTGAATTGTGGTACTTAATTTTATGAATCAAAGGATTTATACCAAGAGTAACTCCTGCTACTTCATCGGCTCATACTCCACTTCTTTCAGATGAAGAAATTTAATTTTAATGTGTGACAGTGAATAAACTTATACATGAATTTATAATAGTGCATATTTCTTGTATTTCACCATTTTTAAGAATCTCCTGTCAATTTATATTTATTTAAAAAATATTCATTTTGTCACTAAAAATTAGTGCATTTTAACTATTCAATTAGTGACTTTCCACTATTTAATTAGTAAACACTGCAACGACACGGACTACTAATTGCTTAGTGGAATTTTACTAATTTCATTAATGGACGATTTCCATTAATCAAATTAGTAGTTTTCTACTAATCGTTAGTGACCGACTTCTCTCTAATTTAATTAGTGGAATTTCACTATCAATTAGTGAAAATTCACTAATTCAGATTTAGAGAGATGACATTTAACAGAATGCAATGATGTTCAAGTTAATTCAATGTGATTCAATAAAATGTCAAAGAAATCAATAAAATCGAACGAAATTCTACTAAATGCATCGAAATCTAATAGAATTTATCGGAATTCAAGAGCTTTCTATGGAATATAAGGGAATTTAATTACACTGTTAGAAAATTCTTGAACATTTATGCATTTTTATATTACAAGTGTAACTTAAATTTCAGGTACTCGTAATTGGAAGTGATTTTCATATAATTTTAACATTGAATTTATTTATGAGAATCCGTTTTATCTTACCTCTTATCTGTTAATAGCATTTTAAGTTTGTTTTCATGAACAAAGCGTATAGTGCTCATCATAGTATCAAAGATAATACTTTAAACTATTTATTCCACAGAATAATGCAGACAGATTCAAAAATTTGTATCTAACCTATAATTCACTACACATACTTTAAGTTTCGGATTCTAACATGATTTTAAGATAAATAATTCACCTACAAAGTGAAAAAAATCTTGATCAAAGGAAAGTCCAAGGTGCACTGTGACAATTTTCAAACTGAAATTAATTATTAAATTGGAATCTCAAACGAGCACATTAAAAAATTATAGTGATTAAATTTTAATGCACAATGTACATCAAATTTAATATACGTGAGTGGAAAAACAACTTCAAATACATGTGCATTAAAATTTATTCAGACTGTTCTAAAACTGTATGTTTAATGATATTCAAGAGAACTAAATAGAAGAAAATGGAGTTAAAAGATATCGAATGAAGTTCAGAGAAATTCAAGGGAGATGAAGGGAATTCAGGGGGATTCGGGGAAATTGAAAATAATCGAATGGAGTCCTGCTGGGACAAACCAAGTTTAATTAAATGCTTTCAACTTCCAAATACTGTGTTTAAGAAACAGTATCCTTGTCGCTTATAATGACATTAACGAGTTCTAATCATAGAAAGACCTCGACGCAGAGCGAGAAAAAATTAGTGAAATCAAAATAAACGGTCCAGTGTCATTGCGATCGGTTTCTAAAGTCCTTCGAGCTGTGCGTCAATTTTTATTCATCGATAAAACTAATTGTACTAATTAGTAGCAAAAACAATTCCAAAGATTATTTCTGTATAGGCAAAAAGCCTCGTAATGCTGCTTTGCTGAACAGAGTTATGGAGGAAAACGAAATCAAATTCAATACGAGCGAGTGTCCTCGTATTGAATTTGATTTCATTTTCTTGCTTATTGTATTACTTATCATTTCAAAAAGAATGACACATTGAACTAAAGTAAGGAATAAATTTAACAAAAAGTAGGGATCACAGCAGTTCAGTAGTTTAATTTTTGTTGAAAATGTAATTAATTGGTTAAAAAAAAACAAGTTTGTTGATAAGTCATCCTTTTTGGTTGAAATTAAACTATTTATGATGGATCTTCAACTATTTGGTTCAAAATTAAGTTGTTTGTTGAGAATTTATAATTTAGGGTAGACAGTTCAACTTTTTTGTCGAAGACTCAGCTTTTTGGCTGGAAAATTTAGCAGTTTGGTAGAAGCTTTTTTTTTGACAGAAGAATCTTTTTTGGCAGAAAAATAAGTTTTTCTGTTAACGGTTCGTCTTTATTGATAAATTAAACTGTTGTTTATTTAAAATTTAAATCCTTTTTGGTTGAGATATTGACTGTCATATTTTTGGTTAAAAAAGTTTTGTTTAAATAACAGTTTGGTTGACATTTTTTTATTTTTTGACTGAAAAATCTTCTTTGTAACGCATGCAAGGAATGTTCACTTTTCGAGACGTGTATAGCGTGCAGGCAGTGAGCAATTCCAAAGCTGTGGTAAAAAGCAGTTATAAGAAGATTTTATCTAGCTTCTGCGCTTGCGCGCTTTGAACAAAATTACTTTTTCTAGCTGTTGTGCTTGTGTTCTTCGAATCAGAAATACATTCTAAATTCGGCATCAAAAGTACGCGACCCTCACTTTGATCGCTAGCAACTCGTTAAAAAAAATCACAGAAAATTCTAGCCAGGTAAAAGTAAAAGCTTAAAGTCATCCGAGTTAAACGATATGTATATTGTTGTTCTAACAAAAATTGTACGCTTCGACTTTCGTGGATTTCTAAAACGACCTGAACGTTTAACAAATTTCGAAATATGAAATTGTGTACTAATTACAGACCGTTTTACACAAGCATATCACCTTGGAAAGAAATAATGATAGGACGTTGTTTTATGGGTAAAAATGTGCCGTTTTGTAACTTGATTGAAGTACAATTGAAAAAAATGAAATTAGATCAATATTTCGCGAAATAATCCTTCACAAATGTTTCGGGATTTAATGAGAGTAGCCACCGTATAAAAAGTGTTAGAAAAAAAGTATCCATTTCACAATAATAGGAACCTCAGAAGGAAGGGGATGCCGACGTCCCTGCCTTTTGGGTACTTCTGACCCCGACCTTAGGTCTGCCGGAATCAGAACCTCACTTCATTATACGTTGACACTTGACAGACTCGAAGTAATAAGTTACCATAAATGACTGATAAATTACCATAAATTACGCATAGTTCACTAAAAATTACCGATAATTAACCATAAAATACCAAAAAATTTCCGGCAATTTATCAATTTTTCATGAATTTCCGGAAATTTTTTAAATTCTGTCGAAAAAGCTTTGGCTACCTCAAATTCCGGAAATATTCGTTAATTTATAAATTTACCGCAAGTTTTCAAAGTTCTCGTAACTTCTTATATTCAAAAATTTCCAGAAATTTTCGGTTTCAAAAATCGAAAATTCCCTGAATTTATTATAAACAATATTGTGTGCAATAGGTGCTGAAAATGGGCAGTTGTAACTCTTGTGAAGATTACAGTACTCGCCATTGGCCCATCTTCGGGTCGTTTCCGGTTTGTTTACAGTTCACCTTCGGCCCGCCTCCAACTCGCCACCGACTTGCCTACAACACCCCTTCGATTCGCCTCTGGATCGTACCTATAACTTCACACTCGTGTGGAACTGCCTACTTTCCGCACTTTTAGCACAATATACTGTTTTGGTAGAAAATTAAACCATTTTTTTCAAATTCGTCTTTTTTAGATGAATTCAACAGTTTTTTATTGACAACTTAAGTCCCTTTCAAAGCCTCTTATTTTCTGATGTCTTTGATTTCTGTTGATGATTCTAAAAAAATGAATCGGAACTTTGTAAAATAAGGGGATAATAGGGTCGAAATTTTAGATGTTTTAGGGGATTTTTCAAATTTAAGGGAAAAAGGAGGGATTCGGGAAAATATGGAGACGGACTGTGATCCCTAAACAGGGATAAAATTTTGTAGAAGGTAGAAAGAGGAATGTTTTATTGTTGAAGAATTTGCATAATTACGTCCGTGCCAAACTCGTCTAGGTGTACAATTTCCCTTCTCGTCACTCTGTGTGATTAATTTCTCAGTCAGGTAAACCTATAACATGAGGCAGCCCAGTCGTGGCTGGTCGACCTCACTGTTCTAAGATTTCATCCGTAATTGCAGAAACGCTTCAAGAGGAAAACGGTAAACGTAGAAGTTTTCTTTCATTTCGTACATATAACACAAAAAGCGCAGTATGGAACTCGGCGTTCTAATTGTACCAGAGTAGACATTCTCTTCTTCACTTCTGCAATTACGAATAAACTTAATATACGCACTTTCCTTTTTCAGACATCGTATACAGTGTCCGTTTCTACTTAAATTATTTCAGAAAAAGTAAATTATTTGAGAAACAAAGTTAATTTTTTTGTGAGAATATGATTTTTTCCGCAAGGGGGCCATCCAACAACTACGACAACCTTTCTGGGGGGGTAGTCAACATTTAAACAGATTTTGTGACAATTTGTGACGTAGGGGGGATGTTAACGCAGAATGGTACATGACACATGGAAAATAATAATGTGAATCACATCTTTCTTGAAATGCTTGAAAAAATGACCATTAGTGATTTTATTTTCCAAATAAAGCATATAAATACAGTCTCTTTCCCCTATTCCTCTCTTTACATATTTTTTATGGAATTCTTCTTCTTTCCCTATTTTCAAGAAAACTTCCCTTTTTCTTGATTTTTTTTCGCTTAAATGCGAACTGAAAAAATAGAGCCTGATAAGAACGTCCATCTATTTCTAGGTGACTGTTAATTCTTGTTAATTGAAAAGTCTACTATTATATTTTTGGTTCAGAATTCATCTTCTGTAGGTTAAAAATTCTACTATTTGGTTGATGATTTAACTATTTCAGTAAAAATTTGTTTTTTCTTATTGAGAATTAAGTTCTTAACTGGAAATTTAACTAATTCATTTTTGGTTGAAAATTGATAGTTTTTAGTTGAATGTGTCTCTTTTAAATTTTTTGTTGAGAATTTATCCTTTTTGGTTGAAAATTCAACTGTTTGGTTAAAAGTTGAACTACATTATTAAGCATTCATTTTATTCGTTAAAGATCCATCTCTGTGGCTGAGAATTAAACTATGTATTTTGTTGAAAATTTTTTCAAAAATAAATTTCTTGAACTGTAAATTTAACTAAGTAGTTAATATTACATTTTATAATTATATATATATAATAATAATATAATATAATATAATATAATAACCACCTATCTCACGGTCGTGAGACGTGGTTGCAACTGCAATTTCACCGCGATTTCGCTGGGAGCGGGTGCAATTTTTCAGATTAGCACCTGCTCCCAGCGAAATCCCGCGGTTGTCCTTATGGCAAACTTTTAATTACATATATATATAATTCGGTTTCGGTTTCGATTCCTTTGGAATAGAACTGAAGGGCCTATGACAAAGTCACCGAACGCGTCCTCGGGTTGCGGATAGAGGGTCCCTGTACCAAGGGATTCTGCTGAATATGGTTACAATAATTAATCAGCAGTCGCGGACAATTGTCCAGGGATCGTCCCGAAGGAATAACCCCTAAGCGGAGGCGTGACAACCGTGCCGAAAGCTGAATGGCACCTGGGTGAGGTGTCTTAAACGGTGACTCTGGGATACCGGGCGACCTCTCAGAGTATGCAGCCTTATCCTTGCACGCGGGGCTCTACAAGGATGGACGAACCCTTTCCCTAGCTGCTCGTGGGAACAACAATGACACCACCAAAACACCCAAAAGTTGTAAATGCGGTTCAAAACGATCGAACGCGCAGAGCACCCGACAATGGGTCGGCGAACAATGCCGATAATCCTAGAGTTCGGGGTGCTGAAAATAATCTAGATGGAAACACGACGACGAACCGGCGAAACGCCCACATTGAGTGGACGAATCAACTCAAGGATGACTTGCTAGACTGCTACGATGCCAGAATTATCCCCATTCATCGAGGCTTTATGGCGCGTCTGCATACTCTATGGTGCCAAAAACACCCAGAGCTTCAGCACGTTTCGATTCAATCGTTGCGAAATCAACGTGCCTACCTCGGGAAAAATGGATATGTACGCAGAGCGCTTCCCCAACCGCTGCGTGACCAAGCTGCAGCCGAAGATGAGGAAGCGACATTAAGACCAACCGCGAAAAACAGGCACCTTCTGAGAGATGATCACGATTTCAGGACAAGAAGGAACATTAACATGCAAGTTCCTCTTAAGCCCCAAAATCTGGCTGAAATGAATGCCTCTCTTCGTGGAGAAATCTCGCAAGAATCCGACCTCTGGACCATCAATTGCTCAGTTTATGGTGCTGCGAGAGCTTTGGCTGATTCAAATCGAAGGCTCAAACCTACGATGGATCAAAAGACCAAAAGACGCTTACATCAACTGAACAAGAAGATTGGATGGGCAAGACAGAATGCGTCCCGTGTTCAATGTGTGATTGACTACATAACATCCGGTAGACCGTTCACGGAAAGGGTTCGAAAGTTCGCCCAAGAACTGAGGATCTTGAATCACACACTAAACAAGTCAAAGCTGCTGACAATCAAGCAGCATCTTGCTGACAAAATACGGCTGTTATCTGACGAAAGGAGGAGAATACAGAAGAGGGAGAGATGGATCAGGGAGAATCAACAGTTTCTCGCTGACCCATCTCGCCTGTTCAATGATCACACTGTTTCTGTCAAAAATCCACCCAAGCCCAACGAGGTAGAGACTTTTTGGAGAGAGGTATACAAGATCCCAAAAACACTGGAGTTGAAAGAAAATACTGACAACATCATCCGCTTCAAGGAATTTTGCGACAACCTCATAAAATCTGAGGAGGAATGTCCATCAATCACTGCCGAAGAGGTGAAAAAAGCACTTAGAGGAACGAAGAACTTTTCCGGTGCTGGACCAGATTGTATCAAGAACTTCTGGTGGAAGATGTTTACTTCTACACACCAACATTTGGCCCGCATATTCACCTCATATTTAAAGTCAGAAACGCCCATTCCGCAGTGGCTGGTGTTAGGACGCACTATACTCCTACCGAAAAAAGGCAACTTGTCCAAACCAGGGAATTACAGGCCAATAACTTGTTTAAATACACTGTAT
>CAKNWT010200296.1:0-13108 GCA_932066315.1 Andricus coriarius | reverse complement strand
TGCGTTTAAACCCCGACTCGACAATCCAACTCCCAATTTCCCTCCTCGGGTTTACACCGTAATTTTATATCATAAAAGTTTATACAAGGATGAGATTGGTCTCAAAACACTTGTTTTTGGTAGAGGACAAGTACCCCCCTGCCCTCCCAATTTGTGAGCGTCACGGAGAGAGTTTATTTTTTTTCTTTCAAATCGGTCAGTATTAGCACGTGTCCCCGGACCTTCGAGATTAAAAGGGTGTTGTAAACGGGAAAAGCTGAGTTTTCGGAAAATTGTGAAAATAACTAGTTATTGCCTTTTCTTAAATTGAATTTCAGTCATTTCTAGAAATGTTCAAGGAATACTTCCTACTTGGTGATTTTTAATTTTGACGCCCCTCCCCAATCTCATTGCATTGCGTCATAAAAATGTCTTTACAAAACTGAGAATAGCAGTTTTATATAAAATTCATGTTAAAGCGATTCTTTTTAACTTTTTCAACATGAAATACTTTTATTCGGTAAGTGACTTACGTGATTGTAAATCATGAAAAATTAATATTTTCTGGTATTACTGACAACTCGAAGAAATTATAAGGAAACCGAACTGTCATGGAAAACCTTTTATATAATCTGACAAGAGCAACAGCACAGTAAGTGTCAGGCCTGTAAGTACACGCGGCTAAAAAAGACTAAATTAAGTACTTTAGAAGTAGCGCGACGTGTCCTCTCATGCACGGACAATTTCGAGTGAGACAACTTTCGATAATAAGGTATGATTCTCAGTTTATGCGAGTTTGTTTTCTTTTGCAACCGACATAAGCTTTTGGAACTGTCAAGTAAAATGAGCGTGTAAAAAATTAAAAATATAATTAATGCTTTTAGTTAAGTGAATGACTAGACTTACATAAGATTACAATAATAAAAAGAGCGCATTATAAAAGTGGTAAATATAGATTGCAATTCCAATTGCACAATTTCTTGTTCATACAATTTAATTAAATTCTATGCTTGCCATTTTGATAACGCACTTCTTTGTTTACCGCAATCTTATATAACTTAATGGTTCACTTAACTAAAAGTATTAATGATATTTACATCTTTTACACACTAATTTTTCTTAGAAAATCGAAAAACTTTTCTCGGCACGGTGAGCTTGAATCTCAGACAGGTTTGACAAAAATGCCAAAGAAAACGGGCAATGGGGATTTGTTCCTGGCCCCCAAAGGTGTAAAATCCGTTGAGTTTCAAATCCTATCTGATAAATGAAGAAAAATATCTCAACTTTTAAGAAAAAGTCAAAAATATTGCATATTATCACTTAATTTTTTATCTGGTATAGGCCTATGCAAATCGGTTTATAATGAATTTATTCAGTTTATTTATTTAAACACTTTACAAAATATATTTTTGGTTCTAGGTATAAGGGTTTGAATGAAAATGCAATGACTGCCTTCTTTCACATTTCGAATAATATGATGCATAAACTCAAACCTTTGAGCCTAAAGAGAATCGAGAATAATATGTGAACATAAAGCGAATCGATTGAAAGTTTGCGCTGCTTGTTGCATGAAAATTAAGTTCGGCAAGAACAAATCTGAATTCAATATCACCGACAGAATTGAGCTCATAAAAAAATTCGTCAATCCAAATTTTTGTTCAACTGATTCAAAGTTTCCGTTAAGGATATGCACCTTTTGCCGGCGAGCTCTTTTCGATCGCGAAAAGAATATTTTCACCAGACCTGCACCAACCATGCCGAACTATGAAGACATGATTATAAAAGTACAAACTACAGGCAACGTATGCAACTGTTACATTTGTCGTGCATCTCGCTGTACTAGTCACACTCCAGTCAAGAAAAGAAGAGGACACGTGCGTCAAAAATAAAATCGAATTAATGCCTCGAATGCCCTGTAGCCCAAGTCAGATGATATCCACGTTCCTGGTGCATCAGAGAAAAAATCAGATGAGACTCCAGAAAAAATCTAGATTTTTACGAAGTGCTTTTAACAAATAGGCAGATAAATCAAACGTTTTTGTATTAGTCCCAGTGGTTCCTCGAAGACTGCTCAGAATATGGCAAAACTACTGGAAAGATTACCTGAAAAGCAGCAAGATCAAGTAGTAACATCTACGTTAAGAAGGTAGTTCCCGTCTCGGAATAATATCGATGAAATTAGTAAGGAGAATAAGGAACTCAGTTTAAGTACAAGCAGTTCTAGATCAAGAGTTGTTTTGAATCCAATGAATGAGAAGAAGTGGAATTTACCACCGTCAAAACAGCCGGGTGATTTGGTCCACCGTAAATTCATGAAGCATTAGGAAAAGTATAGAATAAACATTATTGATGATCCAACATACTTAGAGAGATTGAAAACTGCCGTTGTCCATTTTTCATCTCGATACTTGTATATAAAATTAAAGACACGTAATTTAATTTAAAACAACTATAAGGACTGGATACACTCATTATAAACCGATTTGCATCAGCCTATAGTTGATAAAAATTAAGTGACAATACGCAAAGTTTTGATATTTTTGAGTTCTTTTAAAAAATTGAGATGTTTTTCTTAATTTAGCAGCTAGGATTTGAAACTCAACGGATTTTACACCTTTGCGGGCGCAATAACAAATCCCCGTTGCCAGTTTTCTTTGGCATTTTTGTCAAACCTGTCTGAGATTTAAGCCCGCCGTGTCGGTTGCAAAAGAAGACAAACTCGCATAACCTGATAGACATACGATTTGGTCCTGCCAAATCGCATGCACAAAGATCTGTCTCCCTATTATTCCTTTGTGAGACACCTAATTAATGTAGAGTATAACATTTTTGTTGTATTACATTTTCAAATTGTTTAAATAATTTCCATTTGTTCATATAAATTTGAATTAGTAATCACATATATTTTCAATTACCGCTAATAAACTCATACACATCGCGTTTACTGAATGTTTAGCTTGATTTGCAATAAAATAAGAAAAAAATTCCTCGCAAACGAAAAAGGATCTAACTAATTTTTCTGCTAAAATCCCTTTTCCACGATGTATATTCTATATGCGTTTTCGGGAAATTAAGTATATTTTCCTCAGTTTTTATTACTGGATAATTTCGCTCTATTACTTTCTGACTTAAGGTAGTTCACGTCCGCGAAATTTGTCCAAAAGTTTCAACTGAATCAGATACAATATACGTGTCTAATAACCATATATTTAAACTTTTGATTAGTTTTGTATATTCTCAACTTCTACTAAAATAAATTCCTCGTATATGTTACAGGCAAAGTATATAATCTTGATTTTATATATAATGATGCAGTTAAAGAAGGAAAACAATCGAATTTGCAAGTTCCCTATCGTTGTCGTTCTGAAACACTGAAGGTGCTCCATGTACAGTGAAAATGTTATTTAAATTACAGTCTACATCTTCTGCTCGCTTCGATCCCAGAGCTTCGACTACTACGAATATCGTGAAATTCTTTTTCTTCTGACAAGGTTCACACACACTAATGAAAATTTCCACATCCTGACGACTAACGTTATTGTATTTAGTACACAATTCTTTCAGTATTTTGTTACATCCTCCATTTTCTATTAATTGGTTAAGAGTTTCTGCAGAGAAGTGTGTACCCTGCTTTTGTGTTACTGGAGGTAGACGTTGTTGGGTCACATCTAGATATAGACGGCGGAGAACGTCGGGAAAAGTCCTGTTGGCCGACGGAAATTTTGTGACAGCTTCGAGCTTAATTACATACACTCAGGAAACGATTTGGTTGGGTCAACAATATTTTTACTCTTTAACCATAGAATATGGTTATTATATAAACAAAAAATATTTGGTTGGCCCAACTAAATTATTTGGTGTTTGTAACCTAATCTTCTGGTAGATGAAATATTTGGTTGATTCAATCAAAAAATGTGGTTTAGTCAATCAAAAATTTGGTTTTGAATTAACAAAAATTTGTTTGATTCAACTAAATGTTCAACTATATCCAAGAAAACGTTTTTTTTGTTTCAAGAAAATTTGTTTCTAAGTGTACCAATTTAAAACTAATTTAGATTAGATTCGAAATTTAAATACATTGTCATTAGAATAGTATATTTGTGAAATGGAGAATATTTAGTATACACGTTGCCTGGTCTCTTCTGGAAATAATATGTAATGCCTAGACAATTTGTGAAATTGTGAGTATTACATACTTTACCTGGACTCTGTTGTGCATTGTATATAATATCTAGAGATTATATACTTTGCCTGTAATATATTCACATACAATTATACATCAATAAGCGCTAAGACTAAGTTAAGCAACGAATGCAGGAATACCGCACAGTGGAGCGAAATCAAAGAACAAGGTTCAAAATAACATTAAATAACGCAATTATGCACCGATTAGAAAAAAAGTTGAAGAATTCAGGATTAAGTTATTCATAGATTTTTAAATGTCATATTTCACCTCCTAGAAAATATTTTTCTTATACTTGCCGTCACGTATCATTAGGATGATACGTGGCCATTAAAATTTAAGATCTGATTTTCGTAATTGTTTTTACAAACAAATTATATAAACAAATGTACATCACAGACATTTGTAGGCAAAAAGGAATCGTTTCTTCTTCGGTCTTGTTGGAATTATATTGCCAATGGTCTTTTCTGAATAAATTTTGCCATACATAACTAATCGTTTATTTTATGAACAAATTATATAAACAAATATACAATGCAGACATTTATATGTAAAACGGAATCGTTTCTTCTTTTATTATTTTTGTTTTTTGGAAACATCATTGGAAGTATAATTTCAACAATACTAGAAGAAAAAGTGATGAATAACAAAGTTTCATCAGGACCCATAATTGTCAATATAATTTAAAAATAATAAAATAAAAAACTTTCTTATAAATAATAATAAACTATTTCTTTTGACCTGAAAACGCCTAATATGTACATTTGTTTATATAATTTCTTTATGAAACTAATTACAGTCCAAGCTCCGAGCATTGCCGCTTTCGGGGCTGTAAGGGAGTATAATTTCAAGAAGACATAAACCACCACTCTAAGCGTGGTCGCGCTCGAATGCGTGGAGAAGAATGCAGCTGAGAAACTCCGAGCAATACCGCGCGTCGGTGAGATTCAAAATCTATCTCGAAAATTGTTTTATGTACCTAAAATACGTTACATGTGTACAAAAGTTATTCATATTAGATTATTTCGTTATAAACCCGAGCTTAAAGGTATGTAAAAGATAAAAATCGAACATTAGCTATGGTATGTTCGATTCTTAGAAAAATGTAAACAAAGCGTCAAAATTACAAATATTTCTTCTCACTTTTAACGTAACCTGTGAAATCTCGTGCAGTACATTAATAATTAATTACTGTGTCGTATTGCTCGTTTCTTTTTAAACAAAGAGAAACTCAAATATCGAATTGTCAATTATAAACTCAATTTGATGTTACTCGTGTAATCTTATGAATTATAACAATACATGTAAAACGTAAAAAAAAAAAAAAAAAAATCAAAAGCTTTTTTTACTGAAATCAGACATCTAATATCTTTTGAACGCGATTTTATAATTTTTCATGGTTTTCTTCAGGTTTTAAAGTTCACATTTTATGTTGAACATTCATCCAGAACATCTTTATCCAATGTATAGAATTCCTGAAAATAAAACCAAAATTGACTTTAATCTTGGACGTTAAATGGGATTTTGTATTTGATTTTAATCTAATTTAAGATTCTTAAATTTCAATCTTTATCCAAAGCCT
This sequence comes from Andricus coriarius, assembly GCA_932066315.1. Classification (NCBI taxonomy): domain Eukaryota; kingdom Metazoa; phylum Arthropoda; class Insecta; order Hymenoptera; family Cynipidae; genus Andricus; species Andricus coriarius. The sequence continues at coordinate 7,364 of CAKNWT010200296.1, read as the reverse complement.
TTAAATATTGGACGAAGCGTAAAATAAACAATGATTAGTTTGCCTTGTAGTACATAAATTTGATTTTACATCATAGCAAATTTTTTTAAAGTGGATTGCAAATAATTTTGAATAACGAACAGTTTTTGTAATATTTAATTTCTTATATGTATAATAAAATAAACAATTTTTTTGACTGAACGACTTCAAGATTTCGTCCGAAAAAAACCTTCAGTTTCGGCTAATAGTGCTTGGGCTGTATTAATACTAGATCTCAGCTTTGAATGGCCACGTTTAATTCTAATGATGAAAGCAAGTAATTTCAGAGAAGAAATAATCTCCAAAAACGAATAATACCAAATGTTGATTATTTGTAAATAAAATTGGTTAAGAACAATTAACTGTACAATTTAACCATTTTTTTCCTTTCTTACACGGCTGTGCATTGAATTAGGGCGACGGCAAGTATCAGAAAAAAAATTTCAAGGAGATAAAAAACGAAATAAAAAAAAGTTGAAATTTATTACGCTACTTACATTATAACACAAATTATTCAAATATATATATATATATATAAAATCGCAAATTAATTGCTTTCTAAAGGGTCTTTCCTCTTTTTTTATTTCACCTCACTGCATCGCACTCTTTGGAAAGTTATATCTGTTACACACAGGCCCGGACTGGCCATCTAGACTTTGGGAGATTTCCCGGTAGGCCGCGAGCCTTGAGGGCCACCGAGGGCATACCAAACAACAAGAGTGCGAAGGATATCGTTTTAAAAACAATATTGTTCGCACTCTTGCATAAAATTACTGCACAGCTGGGCTGCGCAGTAATGTTATACTTAAGACTATGCAGTAGTCTTCAACAATGTACACAGACGCACAGTAGTATTCTACAGTAATCAGAGCTGTGCAGTATTATTCTACTCAGGCCCTCCAAACTGCAATGTATTCTCGTGTGCCTAATGGTAGTACCGGTAAACGTCCGGCGATGGCGCTACGTCCACTTCAACACAAGTGAGCTTCTTGTCAATGATAGGGAGTGTTTTAGTGTATGTGATAAAAACTTTATTTACAATTTATGCAAATGTTTATTGTGCAATGACATGCTGCGTAGCAGTGTGCAATTAATAAGGTAATTAATAAGGTATGTAATAAGGTATGAAGCTATGTATTTTATTATATTTGTTCATCTAAAAGTTAGAAAATGTTACGTGATAAAAACATAACCTAAGTTTCTCATACTTTATTGTTTAATATTAAAGTGAACAATGAGGTATTAAAATAATTACATGTGTTTTAGAGAAAAAATGGGCAGAACATGTACCGTAATCTGTTGCAGATTAAATGTAGGATCCTTTTTTCATTTTCCCCGTCCTCTTAACGAGAAGGAACGTGACCGGCTCTTTCAATGGATTTTTGTGTGAGTCAGTGTGAGTCTTATCACTGACAAGAAGTTCACTTGTGTTGAAGTCGATGTGGCGCCATCACCGGATGTTTACCGGTACTTCTTAGCCAAATTGCTCAAAACATTAGGAACACGGGAATACATTGCAGTTTGGAGGGCCTGATTCTACTATACGCAGATCTGGCCAATAATTTTCTGCCATACTTATGGATACGCAGGAGTCACCTACTATGCGATGATGGCAGCGCAATAGTCTCTCACAATTTACACAGCTGCGCAGTGGTATCCCATGGGCTTGTTTCGCACCAAAGCACGTTTTTTAGTCTTTGAAGACAATTTATAAAAGTTTATGTACAATTTTTTTATGCAATTAATAACGCAGTGTTTTTGGGTCAAAAATCTTAATTTGCATAGAATATTTGCTTTAATTTAGTACGATAAAACTCTACTGAACTGTCGTTAGTGAAGCGAAAGTGAAAAAATAGATACCTCGCACTATATCTATTTTTGATACACATTATAGAAAGGACTAACAGAGATCAGAACATTTGATTTTTCAAACTTTTAAAGATCTCTAATCAAAGAAATATGCTCTTAACATATCCTTAAAAGTGTGAAAAAGCCAATTTTCGGAACCTTGTTAGTCCGTGCGACAATTCTTATTGAAAATACACATAATACGATGTACATATTTTTACACTGTCGCTTCACTTACGCCTGATCAGTAAAGTTTTACAGTATTTCATTAAATAAAGCACATCTTCTATTCGAATACAGATTTTTTACCACAAAACACTACGTTATTACATGTGTAAAACAAAATGTTACATTAATAAATCTAGATTTTGAATACATTTTCACAAATTCCCTTGACAGCCTTTAACAAAGTTAGAAGTCCTCTCGTTTACCTGCCCACTCGAGGAGTTCGCTACTCTCGAGCTTACCTTTCGTGACGCGAAGCTATCCGGGTCTCACCCAACACAGCTTAACTGCCTCATCCCCAGAAAGTCCACCAGCTACTCTCCACCGGACCTTGACTTAATTGCTCACAAATTTGGCGTCCAACATGAGGGATCTTGCAAGTTAAATGAAAGGTTAGATTGTGGAGTGTCCAAAGACGGATGAAGTCAGTGATAACACAATGTAAACATTTATTGAAGTTTATTGAACAAATTACAAATAGTAATGACTCAACGAGCCCGTACGCTCCAAGCCCGAGCCGGGTGGTGAAGCTAAGAATGGGCGAGCGATGTCATTTTGGCCTCCAGGCAATTAAGCCAAGGTCTCGTAGAGAGTAGCCGGTGGACTTCCTGGGGATGAGGTAGTGAAGCTGTGTTGGGTGAGACCCGGGTGACGTAGCGTCGCAACAAGTAGGCTCTAGAGTAACGAACTTCTCGAGTGGGCAGGTAAACGAGAAGTATCGCAGCTTCAATTTAAGCCGTCTTCGGAGAAAATCGGTCTAAGAGAAAAACTTCCAGCCATGCTTTCATCTAGGAATAAATCTGTCTCCTTGTAGTACTTCGTGCTCTCAGCATAGTAATCTTCTCTCTTCCGGTAACGTTGACTTGATTTTGACGCATAGACTGGCATTAAAAAACGGTCATTTCAATACCTTCAAATGCATACCAGTTGCATTTTTCTAAGTTGATATTATGGTTGCATTTTTCTCCGAAATATTATTAAATCGCATTGAATGGAAGCGATTCTATTCAATATTTTATCAACAACATTTAATGGTATTACAAGCAAATCACATTATTTCATTGAAGTTCATGCACATTAAAAAATATTTAATCGAAAAGAGTTTTGTACAGTAAAGTGCATTCAATGGCCTTTCGGACAAAAGCGCAATTGGTACGGATTTAAAGGTATTGAAATGTCCTCTTTTTTTATATGCCAGTCTATGGATTGAATACCCAACCTCATGGTTGCAGCTTTAATAGTTTCGAGGGTTTCTTAATCCCGGGCTAAACCCTTATAATTGCGGTCGAGTATCCGTCCGTCGTACTTTTTCCCCGCCAAAATCAAAAGTTTGTCACTCAAAAGGGTATAACCGACAAAGTTTGGCACAACAAAAAGGCAAAGAGCCGAAGTTTGGCACGCCAAAAAGGGCATGCGCACCAATGTTTAGCACACCAAAAGTGCATAAGCGCGACAGTTTGGAATATCAAACGGGCAGAAGTGCAAAAATTCGGTAACCCAAAAGGTCATAAGCGTCCAAGTTTGGAATTCTAAAAAGACATTCGCGTCAACTTTTGGAACACCAAAAGGGCATGAACTTCAAAGTTTGGTAACTTGAAACGGAATAAGTGCCAGCATTTGGTACTCGACAAGGGCATAAGCGCCAAATTTTTGAAGATCAAAAGAGCATAAATGCTACTTTATGAGGGTTTCGCAGGCGAGAGGATGCTACGATTGAACTGTATTATCATTCTGATATGGGACATAATTACTGAAGTGTACCCACTTCGAAAATGAAAGTTTTCCGATCGGGCTGAAAATTGGCCCAATTGTAATCCTATTAGATAGTACTCCTGACACCAAAAATTAATTAATTTTGATAATTATTTATCAAAGTGGAAGGGGTACAATTTTTGGGTTTTTTAGGCAAAGCCTTACATTCAAACATTTGTAACTTTTTTTCTATTGCTTCAAAAAAATGTCACTATGAATGTTTTTGACAAATTTTTTCACAAACTTTTGGTAAATCATGCCTTAACCACCGAGTTACTGAAAGCCAGATTTGACAAAGCTGTTACGATACCAGGTACTTTATAGTACCACGCTTTCATTCCCACTCAATATGGAAAACTTCAACTCAACAAGTTTTCGTCATCTGAGAAATACGACATCTTCTCGAAGGGCAAAAAACAGAAACCGGAAAAGAGGCCTGCAAAGAAAACAACTGTTGAAACTATCGCCAAAACATCGATAAGAAAGCCACATAATATTACCATATAATATTACTTGAATTAAAAAACTGGCACTAAAGCGTTGCAGAAAGATCCTCGGCGTGATCACACCTAGGGGAGATTGCGCGCCACCCTCTTTATCATGGCATCTTGTTTACGTATCGTTTTATTACTCAAAGAAGAATTAATTTACCACTCTAAAAATTGGGGCTCTTATATGAAAACAATCTCAGCTTCCTTATAAAATTATTTTGAAGAAAAAAAATTGTCGAAATTTGAGAAAAAGTCAAATTTATTTTTGATTTTCAAACATTAGGGTCAAATTTTGACTTTTTTTGAAAGTCGTTACGAACACCAGAAAGTTTCTGAAAAAATCTATCAAAAACTTGTATAGTGAAATTCTGTTTGAGGCAATAGGAAAAAAGGTTACAAATGTTTGAAAGTAAGGCTTTGTTTAAAATCCCAGAAATTGTACCCCCTCCACTTTGATAAATAATTATCAAAATAAATTAATTTTTGGTGTGAGGAGTACATAAATTCAGAAAAAGGGAATCTGATCTTTTTTTTGGACATTTGACCTTGATTTTTGTCCTCTCCATGGTCACAAATACAAGATTTCCATAGTACATTTTTTAAGTAAAATTTTCCCCTCTATTCAAATCTGCAGTCAAAAATAGGGATTTCCATTTTAAAAAATCGTCTTGACCTTCATATGCCCTTGAAAATTGATCTCAAGGTCAAAATCTATGGTACAGTTAAATGGCCTCCTATGTTCTGGTCAAATTTTGTATGTACCGTTTTTTATGCAGATGGGGTAGTTTAAAAGATATTTGGATCTTTAGATTAAAATGGGTCACCCTGTACTACAGGGGTCCTACCTAATTCCGCACATGACTGCTCCCTACCGTAAATTTAGACGATTTCTAGATGAGATTGTCTAGGAGCACATTATCTAAAATTGACCCCTTTCTAGACAATACTAGCCGAATGCTTGACTCAAACGGGTCGCAGGTCAAACATATTATACACCGCTAGATGAACTCTAGACGAACCCTTGACAAGACGACCGTCATAAAATTGCCCTGGACGTTCGCTAGATGAGCTGAGTCTAGAAACCGATAGGTTTCAAAAATAATTTTTTGTCCGACCCCTCTTGAAAAAGGGCCATTGCATGCACGTGAAGCAGGCCTAATGTGGCCGCTTCCAGCCCAGTGACGTTCGCACATGCGCACTTCGCCGCCGGGCCAACATGAAACTTTACGCACACATACACTGCACCCCGTAAGTGAGAATATGGAGGAATTGGTCCTTATCTTTGAAAAAATTGTATTGCTAGACCCCACAGTCTCCCTTCTGTAAAATCCGCTATTTCTTCCTTTCACCTATAATCAAACATTGTCAAGTAAACCAAACATCCTTTATCTACTTCACATGCTTGTTTTCAAGAAGAGGGGACAAAAAGTATGGTGTGTATCAAGGGCGTAAAGCTATTTTGCCTTCTTTACGCCCTCGAAACACAATATACTATTACTGGGGAACGAGGTCTTCAATAAGCGTCCGCTTTCTTAAGCAACGCTCTCTAGGGCTTGGCAGGAAAAATCTCAAAATCGCATTGGCGAATTATTTTAATATTATCTCGCGCGCCCACATCGAATGCCATACTCAAAGCTCTTATCAAATTTTGAACTAATGGAAGGGGAAGACACTTGGCGAAAAAGGCGCTTTCTGAGTCAAATGCAATTCATCAATTCAAAATTTCATGGCCATTTAACGGTGCGACTGTGATATAGTGTGATTATCCAGTAGGTAGCAGTAGTTTGATTTAGCGTGTAAACTAGTTTTAAATTTATATGGTTGACATTTTTTTGTTTGAGAGAGTAAAAAGCCGATTGTAAATAATTATCGCAATATCAAAATGCTGTATGTAGTGACAACGCAACCTCTAACTGTGAATAATGGTTACCCAATTGAAAACGATTGGAATCATTATAGAACGTAGGATGGCTCCAATATTTTGAAACTCGGCCTAAATAAATTGTAGGTTACTCATTAATTTTTTTAAATTTTTACCAGCCCCCTGCAACGACTGTATGCCAGCGTTAGTTCACTAGTACGATCAAGTGAAGCGTGAAGCGCAGATGACGCTGCGAGTCTTTCCAGCCTGTTTTTACATGGCAAGCATAGGCAAAATTAGTTAGAAATTAATTTGATTGATATTCTTTGTAATGAAAATCGGTTTTATGCATCACATAATTGAAGTTTCATATCTTTTTAAACATTACAGGATTTTTTAACTCAAGAAATAAAATTGAACTTATAATTATACCAAATTTTATTATTGAATTTCGTTTATCATAATTATATAAAGTTTGTTTGCAAAAAATGAGTTTGAAAAAAAAGCATGAAGAAACAACATATTTTTTTTATTACATGTTGTTATTATAGAAAATAGTGCAAAACTGATTAAATACATTTTTATAATAATACTGTGACATTATATTTCATAAACAAAACTACTGTTATGTAATATAAAATTTAATTATAAATTGAAATTAAATAACAAACATTCTAATTTTATATTGGGATGAAGAATTAATTTAATAGACAAGGAAATTAAAATAAAAACAATTTCATCAATTAATTTAAAAATTAGTTAAATTCAAATAAATTAAGAAGGTATAGTTTTTATTTATTTTTTATATTTCTACGGAAGAATTAAAAAAAATATATATCGTTTCAGTTTGAGATAACATGTTCCATATTTTTTATGAAAACACATCGTTTTTATTTAATTTTTTATATTTCTACAAAAAAAATGTTGAGATAAAGATATCATTTCAGTTTAAGATAAAATGTTGCACATGTTTCATTAAAATACATATTTCTTATTTAATTTTTGTATATTTCTACAAAAGAATCAAAAAAAAAAAAAGAGAAAGATATCGTTTCAGTTTAAATGTATACATGATACCATCTCCATTAATTTGTTTAAATTGAACTATTATTTAAATTATTAAATCCTTTGATAATTTTAATATGTAATTTATTTTCACACTTTATCAA
>CAKNWT010200271.1:0-17425 GCA_932066315.1 Andricus coriarius | reverse complement strand
CCCCTATATGTGAGGCTTGGTAATTTACGTCATACCTGTCATGAGCAGGGCCACGATATTTTCCCATAAAAAGAAAGTGATCACGATGTTTTACATCATCTTTGTTAAAATCTTGCTCACAAATATGACAAACTTTTGCGTTTTGAAAATCATACTCTTGCTTTAATGTTAAGGGTTCCATTGGTACAGGATTTTTAAAACAAGAATCTACTTTCTCAACTAATTTTTTTAACTCATTTACAAACCAGGAGATATAGTCTTTTTCACAATTAACTTGAGGTTCAGATGGTGAATTATCAAAACTGCATTTTGTGTAATAAACAACACTTGTAGGTTTATGTTTTTGATGAGCATTTCCTTGAATGTTGGTAACTGGCTCTAGCAAACATTCTATATCAGCGCATACTGCAAATTGAACCCTCTCTTTGTATTTATAATTTTTAAACTTTAAAATGTTGTATTTTACTTTTCGAAGTATTAGTATACAATTATTTAAATTTTCGCAAGCGACTTTGTGTTTTTCAAGAGATTTCTCTAATTTAAAGTGGCATAAGCACCTGCCACAAAAGTAAGTGAGGCCATTATCTTTTGTTAGTTGCGATTTCACTGGTCTAGATAGATTTTTGATCAAAGAAAAATGATGCACTTATGTATCTGAATCAAATGTAGTATTTTCAACCATAAGAAGGTGAATAATAGGTTTCTTAGATTTTTCGTAGCTTAAAAAAACTGGAACAATTTCCTGTTTCTTGCTATATTCATCAAACTCTAATCCATAGACGTTTATACTTAAACCATTCATTTTTTCGAACTTCGAAAAAATATCAACAGTAATTTGAAACTTGATATCATTATATTTGAGTTCTGAACCAATAATTGGAGGATCAGAACTTGGGCTTGAAACATTGGTTTTAGCAGGATAAAATAGGTGCCATTAGTGATCAGAGAAAACAATATGAATCTTCATTTAAAATATTGATCACAGCGTTTTTTCGTTGTATAAATCAGGTAATCTAATGAAAGTTGAAGACCCAACCTGAAAATTGTCGTATCTATTAATATTAACCCTTAAGTTTACGATTTCTTTTAAACTCCAACCCGAATCTGTTGTTTTTAGTTTATCAATTTCAACTTAAACCTGTTCTCTGACTTTTTCCTCAAACCATACACCAATATTTGTGGTTGTCAAAATAGGTATAATTCTTAGTACAAACACTTTTTTCATCTATTGTTTCTTCATCAGCACTGTTGCCTTGAAAATATCAGTAAATTAAACACAAGCTTTAATATTACCCAAATTACTTATTGCGTTTTCAATTCGTCGATTAAACATGCGTTCACAGTCATACAAAAATGTATTTAAATGTTTATGAATTAAATTTAATATTGCCCTAGTTCTTCTCCGCGTTTGAAAAGCACTTTCCACATCATCCGAAATTATTCTCTCTCGGAGTTTCATCGAAGCTTCACTCGTGTCAGCTCCTGTTTCCAGCAACTTCTTGGTTCTTCTGCTTGTTGTCGTCAGATTAGCAATTAATATCATGATCCTACGTTTTTGCCCCATAGATATATGTTTGTTCTGCTTCAGTATGTTGTTTAATATTCTGATGTTTCGAGTTCCTTCCCTCATCCACCATTTAATTTTTTCAGCTGATGGGGGTTATTTTTAAGTATGAGTTTATAACAAGTCTTCATAATTTGTGTCATTTTGTGAACATCTTCACATTGATTGAAGTTCATTTTTAAAATTGAACTCGAAACAAACAAAAAAAAACACATATAAAACACTTTTCAGATTTTAACTTTCACAGAAGAGACTAAGGGTTCAGTAAAGTTGCGGCTCAAGTAAAAGTTGGTATCATTTAGAACTGAGACTCCAATGGAACTCATTTTGAGGGTTCCTTTTTAGTTAGGTGATATCCGATAGATGGCTACTCATAGTTTCAACTGCGCATGTGCCGAAAAGCACTGGCCTATTTGAAATTAATAAAGAATATGAATAATGATACAGATAATTATTGACAAACATTTTTTATTCTTTTGAAAAACAAATTAAATTGAATGACAGAAGTACCTAACTTCTTTAAAAAATGTAATAGTACCGCGCTTTTTTGGTACATGCGCAGTTGAAAACGTCGGATTTTCAACATAACCTTAAAAACTGTCATATTTCATGCGCACTATCTTCCTTTCAAGAATGACTAATATCTATCATTTTAGTTTCTTCATTAAATTGTTCCCAGTGCAATATTATTTAATTCGAATTACAAAGTAAAATATACACCATAAACTTGTAAAATCTTCGTAGTGACTCAAGGCTGAAGTGAAAAAGGGCTCCATTGGAACCGTTTCAGACAAAACTTTGGGTTCATTTAGAAACCATTGATCATTTTGGGTTCCTTTTCAGCAAGAGAGGTTCCTTTTTGTTGCAGCTCCTTTAGAACCAAAAATTGGTTCTAATGGAAACCCCAGTTTTTTCTGTGTTTCTACTGCAAGTTTATTAGCAATTGATGGAATCACAGAAAAAATTGTAATTTTAAATAGACCTTAGAGTCTTTTTATACTTTAAACGCACTCGGTGGTTGTCTGTCAGTAGAATGGAAAATGAAGAGTGAACCTCTTATATATAGCATCAATATTGGTGTCATACGGCAACTGACGTTTTAAAATATTTCTTAGATACAGGTTAGTGCAGATTTCGCATACTTGGTATTGTTTAGTCTAGTATAGAAATTTCAATGAAAAATACTTAAGAATGAAAACAACCTGAAGAATTCGTTCGCATCATTCTGACAGCAGAAGCTTTGATTTCCAGTGACATTTTTGGTATTATTATCATTATTATTATGTAAGAATCTTCAGACGTCATCAGAATGTAATTTTGTTAACCAGGAATTCTTTAACATTATATGAAACATGAGACCCCTGACGCATGATGTCGGCAAAAATCAAAGGGAATTTTATATTTAAAAATATCAAAGAGATTACGTCAGACAAGTGACGCATACTTATGGAATGTATAGACAATCAATTTGTTGATGAATCTAAAGGCTGACCAACATTAGACTTACGTTTTTCGTCCAACTCTTTGCAAAAATATGAATATCTTCTTGTCGGCAGATATCAAAGGAAAACCTCCAAGGAATTTAATATTAAAAATATCAAAGAAATTAGTTCGGAAGGGTGACGGTACGAGATCTTGACAATTTTCAATGTAATATGACACCATTGCGATAAAAGTTTAATATATAAATTCTATTATTTTGTGGCGAATAACTTCAATATTCTATTACATATTTTTGAGGGAAAAAGTTCAATTTTCAGATTCAAGTATTGATTTTCAATATCAATATTGAGAATCGGATACTTCGACAGACTAACTCGTAATTCACCATAGGGGGCGAAACCATTCTCACAGCCTTCTGCGCTCTAGCTGCAAGTTTGCTAATCGTACAGAAAAAAGTACGCCATAACCCTTCTACAATGTCGATTATTGCCAGTCCAAGAATCTGTAGGAAACTAGTCTAATTGTTGAGTCATAACCTGGAGCGACACCAAATTTCTGCTCCCTACATTCTAGCCGCAAGATTTTCTAATCGCACGGAAAATTTGTGTTTAGAACTCTCCTCACCTATCTACTTGTCTGAAGACGAATATGTTCGTCTTGAGACAAGTTTTTTTGATTTGGAAGGAGCCTGATAGCTTTATAACGCAAAGACCAGCGAAAAGGCTCTAAAGGCCTCCGAGCGCAATTTCTAATCTGCATTAAATTTTACAGAATTTTTATATTATTTATCATCACGGTATTTACTTTGTATGTATTAATCAGTTTGTTTGTCTGCAATAAGTATGTTCTTTGCATCGAGAATCTAAAAATGATGTCCATTTTTTTCCTATCGCCAACAGTTTACTAGATACTTGTTGAAAATCTCAGTTTCAATCTTTTTATAGAAACTTGTATATGCGTGTACTTCTTGAGATCAAAAGGTTCCAAATTTTTAATTTAAATATCAGTTATTACGAAATTACAAGTTTAAGCAGTTGTAAAATTTTGACCCTGAGCAGATGTCAACTTTTTGATCCCAATCGATCTGGAAATGGCAGGTCCTGCTAGTGGCATTAAAATCAAGAAATAAGAGAAGTCATTATATCTCCAATGTCTAGCTCGTGAGACAGAACCAGAAATCATGGTCTTGAAGAAATTTCGAAGAAATTCGAGAAAAAATCAAGACCAAATATTTTTACCCGGGTACGGAGTGAAAAATTCGCTGAATTCAATATTTTTGGTATAAAAGTTTTTTTTATTCTCCAGTTTTATACCATTTCAATTTCATCTGATGAGATCAATATATCCACGTTAAATTAGCTCTCTATAAAGATCCGGAGACTTTTTCTTGACGTCCCAACTTTCGATGGAAGAAGAAAAAAGTGAACCTAAAACGTCTGCAGATTAAATACTAAAAATCATTCAAGATACCATCAATGAGCTGGATAAGACAGTAGATTAATTGACAAAAAGTAAGTAATTAATGAAACTATATTCTTAGTTTTTTCTAGGTTAGAAAATGAGGTTGAGTTTATTTTTTTGATTTTAGTGAAAAAAAAAACATTACTAATCGGTACAAATACTTAATCACCTTCAAAGCTGTCCCCCATATCATTGGACTTGTGACAGAGAATGATTGTGCCAGTTTTCGAAACATTTGTTTATAAAATTTTTTTCGGGATGTCATTTAGATTCTGTATTTCCGAAATAGTCCGGGAGCTGGGTATGATTCCGTATGCACTTAGGAGGCCAAAGGTAAAGACCATGTAATCACATGTATTTTGACTCGCTGAATCCAATGGTACCAGTTATTCTTACGAGAAGTGGATGAGTTTTGTTTAAAATGCAATTGTTTAAACAATTATGAACAAATGCTTGTTTTAACAGGACACATTTTTTTTAGGTAATTTGGGCCATTTTACGACGAAAAGGTCTCTTGTCAATTGTCCGTAAAATGCATATTTAAAAAGTTATGAATTTTTCAAGTAGAAAAAATGACATTTTTTTGCAAATTTGACTGTTAATAATTTTCGATCTAATCAATATTTTTCAAAAGTTAAAAAACCAATTTATTCTTCAAGATTTCCTCTATCAATCAACGATATGCAATGTTGGATTATCAAATTGGAAGCCTTTGTTATCGCAATTTACAAGTAGCACTTTTTACGCGCGGCGCAATATGTGCGCAAATGGGCGCTCGCAACTCGCCCGCTCGTCATGAATGCGATTTGTCTCGGCTTATCGTAACTAATTATTCATTTGTTAAATCTTGTCTTTTATAAAGACAAGATTCACATAAAATTATTAATTATTAACAATACATCGAAAACCATAAATACCTTATATTGTATAATATGACCAAATAAATAAAATAGAAAGATGTTTGTTCTACCTTTCTATTCCGTAGGAACATTAAATTTGTTTTTACATGTATCACTTTTCTTGCATAAACAAAACGATATACATTTGACTTTAGCCGCTAAACAACAACATGATGCAGTACGAGAACAAGTGGTACAGCGACAACTTGGGACGAATTTGTCTGCCGGCGGTAATAATATATTTTTTTTTTTTGGTAACAATACATTGTTCTCTATAGTGTATCCATATTGCAAAGGATCCAATTTTTCTGCATTCGGGTTTAGACAGTTATAACTTGCTGATATGTTACATAATATGCTCGATGAATATGTAAAGCTAAGGAAGCCGAAGTTGGTGGCAATTTCTCGAGATCACAGTTCGCTGTACTCCAATGATAAGTTTGATATCGAAGTTCATTGAAATTTTTACATTTCGTATTTTTTTTTAAACATTTACTAAATATTCTTCAACTATTTCTTGGCAGCTTTGTAAAGCAGCAGCTGACGAATCTAAAAAATTATTAATTGAATAATTATCAAAATGATATATTAACACTTCGTTTCATTCAACATTCAGTTTACTTACTTCGACCAAAATCAAGAAGATATTTGTCCGGCTTGCACGTGGAAGTGTATAGAAATATGAAGTTTCGACCTTCCACTTTGATTATTCATAAATATAAATAATCTGATGATAAGCAGTATATTATTGGTTGCGATATGCGGGGACATTGATGAGCGAGCGAGTTGCGAGCGCCAGGCAGGCCAACAACCTGTATTGCGCACGTACTGCGCCGCGCGTAAAAAGTGCTACTTGTAAATTGCGATAACAAAGGCTTCTAATTTGTTAATCCAACATTGCATATCATTAATTGATAAAGGAAATCTTAAAGAATAAATTGGTTTTTTAACTTTTGAAAAATATTGATTAGATCGAAAATTATTAACAGTCAAATTTGCAAAAAACCGTCAATTTTGCAACTTAAAAAATTCATAACTTTTTAAATATGCATTTCACGGACAAATAATAAGAGAGCTGTTCGTCTTAAAATGGCCCAAATTATCAAAAAAAATGTGTCCTGTTGAAAAAAAGCATTTATTCATAATTGTTTAAGCAATTGCATTTTAAACAAAACCCATCCACTTTTCGTAAAAATAACCGATACCATTGGATTCAGCGAGTCGAAATACATGGGATTACATGCTTTTTACCTTTGGCATCCTAAATGCATACGGAATCATACCCAGCTCCCGGACTGAAATTGAAAAAATACTCAAAATATTGTGCAAAATATTTAAAATACTGCAGTGAGGTCAGCCTAAATTTAGTAGATGGTTGGGGTATCCGGGAAGAAAAAGGCAGTTGAATATACTGGCCTAAATCTTTTCTTAGAACTTGAAAAAGTCACTCAGAAGAAAAGACGTGACTTCACCACTTTGGAATCCAGAGTTTCGACCCTACATAATTAGCAAATTTTTTCAAGAGTCGTCAAGGGGCAACTACTCAACGGCTTTGCTCGGCGAGAAATGTGCTTAATTCTTTCAGAGTGTTCTCCCGAAGATCACATGACGACATTGGTAAAATTATGATGGTGCAACTAAGCCTTGATCAGTAAGTGACATCATTAATGTTCCGTATTGTACGAACCCTCTGCGTCCTATTTCCTGCAGACAATACATACATTTCCCGTTCTTCTTCCCGTTCTTCCCCGGTTGTGAAGTCTGAGTGACATACCAGGGGGCTAGAAGAGAGATGGGAACAGCGAGAGACAGAAAATGAATATATGTCCAAGAGAGAGATGGAGTGAGAAAAAGCATTGAAAGAGCGAAAGTCACCCTTCTGGGGCCGAACTACCCCGGCGAGTACGACTCATCCCACTTGCGATGATACAAAACCGTGAAAGGACATCAAGCTATAATACTAGAACGACGGCCTGACACCGTGACGTCTGCCACTTGGGATTTCTGTCTTCTGGAAATCTGGATCAAGACTGAGTATGGCAGGTTATTCTTCACGATTACACGTTCTATGTAAACATTGAAATAACCGTGAATTAAAATACAGACAGGGTAGCACGAGCTCATGTTGATGAGAGCAAGGAGAATATGATAGCTGGTATTTCAATTATTGCATCATAAGGAAAATTAAATGAAGTATAATTTTGCATAAACTATTCTACTTGTCAGAAAAGATAGACTCAGCTTCAATACTTCATATTCTCCAATCTATATTTACATTATTCTTAGATATTAGACATTGTTGCAAAACTAAATATGATACAAAAACTTTTCTTCAAATAAGCAAAGTTTTTCACTTAATCGGGCATTTTTTAATTAAGTGACTACATTTTTAGGTCCACAATATTCATGTTATTTATAAACTTTAATGAAAATTTGTATGTTTATACACTAACGATATTATTTTCATGCATTTTTCATATTATACTATTTTTCTAATTCGTTAAAAAATATGCCTGCCTGTATTATCTATATTTAGTTAGTTGCTATACCGTAAATTGCAGTCATAAATCAGAACTGAAAAATGTTTTTCAACTTGGAAAATTTTAAACCTATTCTCAAAACACCTGCGATTAGGAGGATTACTCTCATAGCTAAACTTGCGCTCGAGTTCATTTTGAAAAATAAAAGCACGTAAACAAATAACAAAAAGTGAGCAAGAAAGAACTTTGGTTTCATTTTGATAAGATGCATTACGTATATATATTCGACACGGAGAAACTATTGGTTGTAAAATTTCACTGTGTAATATTTATTTGCACAAGAGGTCGACGGCAATTTGGGATATACTTGAGAAAATAGCAGGGTCTTGAATCCCTGTATTTCGTCGTTCCGGTTCCAAATCGGGTCCGGGTCGGGACGTTCCGGATCCGGAACGGATCCAGCTCCGGAACGTTCTGAGATCCGAGCGTTCCGGGCCCGAAACGGAACCCGAAACAAGCACTGCATTCTCGTTCCGGGTCGGAACGGTTCCAATGCGGAACGTTCCGAGCCCGGGACGAAACCGGAACCAGAACCGAAGGAAATCCGTTCCGGTTCTGAACCACGCCATGTAAGTACACTGCATACTGTACTATACTTATACAAGCAGTGCAATGTTAAATTACTTTAGCATTTGTTTATGAATTGTATAATTTATCGATTGCAGATTATGCTTATGGGTAGAAGTTACAGGGCATAACTAAGGCGATTTTCGAGTCACCGAATACGAATTTGGGAAGAAAACTTCAAAATATCAAAAGTTGGTCTCAAGTTTTGAAATGTTATTGAATTGGAACATTTAGAACACAGAACACGAATTTGGGGTCAAATGATAACATTCCAAAAGTTAATTCAAATTTTTTTTATTGTATTAAAATGGTAAATTTTAATTAAATTCATAACCAGTGGTTTTTCGAGTCTTAGAATACAAATTTAGGGTCAAAATTCCAAAATTTGACTCAAATTTTGAAAATTTTATTAAATCGGTAGATTTCCATGACATTCATAACCATCGGATTTTTCGAGTCTAAGAATCCAAATTTTGACCCCAAATTCATGTTCTGTAATTCGGAGAAAATCCCCTGGTTATGACTTTCATATAACTCTACCAATTCAAAAAAAAGTTCAAAATTTGAGTCCAATTTTTAAATTTTAACCCCAAATTTGTATTCTAAGTCTCGAAAACCTCGTTCGTTATGATTTTCATTTAAATCAACCGATTTAATAAAACTTTCCAAATTTGAGTCCAATTTTGGAATTTTGAAATTTTGGATCCAAATTCTTGTTCTGTTACTCGAAAAACCCCCTCGAACTGACTTTCATGGAAATCCACTAATTAAATAAAATTTTTGAAATTGGAGCCAAATTTTGGAATTTTTAAATTTTAACCCCAAATTCGTGTCAAATTTCTCAAATTTGAGTTAAATTTTGACACTTATTTTGTATTTTAATGTTTCAGAAAGGAGTTGTGTTGAACCTAAGTTAAAATAATATTTGGATGTTGATGGTAAATTTGGCTTTAGGGTCACAAAAAATTGAAATCAATTTATCATTAAATCAGTCGTTTCGGCCTCGATTAGGGGCCCTCATCAGTGATTTATTGCTGAGATATTAGTACAACAAAATTGTTGATTCGTGGAAGCATATAATTTTATAGTAACAACATGTTTTATAGTAAAAAATTAAGTTTTTGGAGATGTAAATGAAGACAACAAAATTATTTACCTTGATCAAAGAATTAATTGTTATATTGTTGTATGTATATCATTAAGCTATTTCCCTTTCGGCGAGCCTCTAGGGGTAAGCGTGACACTACCCGATTCGGGTAGTGTTTTTTAGGTGGATTTGTAGTAAATGGGCTCACCACACCCACGACCGCCCACAGCAACGCAGTAGTATCAGATGGTCACCCATCCAAGTACTAACCGCGCCCAACACTGCTTAACTTCAGTGATCTAACGGGAACTGGTGTTTCCAGCGTGGTATGGCCGTTGTCCGTCACCCTTTGGAATTAATACTAAATGAAGAAAAAATGATAACAATATTACAATTATCTATGTTCAGTGATTGGAATATTATCCACACTGTGAAGTTTTCTTCGACCGTTTTTATCAATCATGAAGTCAATTCAAGTAGAATACGTTATTTTGGTCATACGGTCCATTAAAATTAATAGTGGATTCAGTTGTCAAGAATCATGCTTTATTCGTCGAGTTTCTTAAAAAAACCAACGTACGTTTCGACCGCTTTTTTTAATATTAGTATTTTCTCAGCTATTCCCAATTAGTGGTGTTACTGTGCAATCGTTAAGAAAAAATTTTCAACTCTCAAATTGATAGTAATTTATAAATAAATAGTGTGTTATTAACAATAGTGTTGTTATAAGCAATAGTAATTGATTTTTAAATTGTTCCCGATTTTAACTCAGCGGTTCTTATCTTTAATTTAATTACAAGTAATATTCAAACATGAGAAAATATAATAAATTCTATTTCTAATTATCATTAAAAAATTTCATAAATGAGAATGTACTTTACTAAATTAATAGCAAGCCAAAAAAAGCTATTAGAATTTTCATAAACATTACTAACAATAGATGAAAT
Organism: Andricus coriarius; assembly: GCA_932066315.1. NCBI lineage: Eukaryota > Metazoa > Arthropoda > Insecta > Hymenoptera > Cynipidae > Andricus > Andricus coriarius. Next base: position 6,917 of record CAKNWT010200271.1, on the reverse strand, counting down.
TCTTCAGGTGATTTAATGTGGGATCGCCCTAGGGTGTTCTAGGAAGCTTTCTACCTTTACTGTACAAGTATGGAAACCAAAAATTGCGATGCTCCTAGCACAAAAATAAGCCTCATTGGCCCTCCTCCTATCGATCTAATCGGAAAATTGCATTGTAAAAATTTCTAAATGTATATTATTCTTGCTATTTTTCAAAAATTTTAAATAATTTGAAAATGAAAATCCTATAACTTTTTCAATTTGTATCGAACTTGAAATGGTTAACCACGATAGTTAGTAAAACAGGTTTAAACTTATTATCTTGTTCATAAAATGCTTTTTCACGAGAAAAAGTTGTTTGGGTATTATGGCATATCTTATTCAAAAATTGCAAAAAAGTATTATTTTGGGTTTTGAAAAATTAGCAGCCATAAAACCTAATCCCTTTTATATTTCCCAGGCTATTTATATTATTTATTTATATTTATTTATGCATATTCCCTTTTTATCTATATTTGTATGTATATCATTAAGCTATTTCCCTTTCGGCGAGCCTCTAGGGGTAAGCGTGACACTACCCGATTCGGGTAGTGTTTTTTAGGTGGATTTTGTAAGTAAATGGGCTCACCACACCCACGACCGCCAACAGCAACGCAGTAGTATCAGACGGTCACCCATCCAAGTACTAACCGCGCCCAACACTGCTTAACTTCAGTGATCTAACGGGAACTGGTGCTTCCAGCGTGGTATGGCCGTTGGCAATTATTAATATTTATATATTAAATTACGATTCCTGACTTTTTTTAGTAGGGTAAGCTCAAAATAATAAAGAATTATAGTTAACATATTTCAATTATCAGGAAAAATCAAAATTTATGTAGTGACTATATTTAAATAACTTATATGAAACTTTTATAACTAATTAAAATTTATAAAAATTTATTATTAGAGCAGGATGGGAAAGCATCCTGCTCGCATAACAATAACTCCATAGATGACTGTTAAAGAAAATCAACTAACCTAACATCCAGTAGAGAGGAAGAAAGGCGCAAAATATTTAAAAAGTAATATGACAATTGAAGTGTTAAACGGTTATTAAAGAAGAAGAACTCTGAATTCCTTACATTCTTTGAATTCCTCTAATTCTCTGAATTCCTCCAATTCTCTGAATTCCTCGAATTCTCTGAATTCCTTGAATTATCTGAATTCCTTGAATTCTCTGCATTCCTTGAATTATCTGAATTTCTCTGAATTCCTCGAATTCTCTGATTTACTTGAATTCTCTAAATTCCTCGAATTCTCCCAATTCCCTGAATTCTCTGAATTCCTCAAACTCTCTGAATTCTTTGAATGCTCTGAATTTCTCTGATTTCCTTGAATTCTCTGAATTTCTTGAATTATCTGAATTCCTTGAATTATCTTAATTGCGTAAATTCCTTGCATTCTCTGAATTACCTAAATTCCTTGAATTACCTGAATTCCTTGAATTCCCTGAATTTCTCTGAATTCCTTAAATTATCTTAATTGCTGAAGTTCCTTGCATTCTCTGAATTACCTGAATCCCTTGAATTCCCTGAATTTCTCTGAATTCCTTGAATTCTCTGATTTCCTTGAGTTCTCTGAATTCCTTGAATTCTCTGAATTCCTTCAATTATCTGAATTCCTTCAATTCTCTGAATTCTCTAAATTCCTTAAACTCTCTGAATTCGTTGAATTTTCTGAATTCCTTGAATTATCGGAATTCTTTGATTTATCTGCATTTCTTGAAGTTATCTGCATTTCTTGAATTTTCTGAATTTCCTGAATTCGTATGATTCTCTGAACTCCTGGAGTTCTTTGAATTCATTAAATTTCCGAAATTCCTTAAATTTTCTGAATTCTCTGAATTCCTTCAATTTTCTGAATTCTTTGAATTCCTTCAATTTTTTGAATTCTCTGAATTGCTTCAATTTTCTGAATTCTGTGAATTTCTCAAATTCTCTGAATTCCTTGAATTCTCTGAATACCTTGATTCTCTGAATACCTTGTAGTCTCTGAATTTCTTGAATTCGTATATAATACAATAATACGATATGAATATTTTCATAAAAATAATCTTTAAAATAATTTTAAACAAAGTTAGTACGCTTCATTCCACGAGGATTGAACACTTTTAACTGATCGAAATTGATTATACATAGATATAAAGGACCACCCTCGTATAAACCCTTACGTAAGGACATAAACGTGCACAGTTAGGCAATGTCTATCTGTGGACGTGCAGAGTTGGGCAAGGGACATCTGTGCACGTGCACAGTTGGGCAAGGGACATCTGTGCACGTGCACAGTCGGGCAAGTGACAACTGTGCACATCTAAATGTCAACGCGCGCAGTTGTTACTTGACCAACTGTGCACGTGCATAGATGGTAATTGAACAACTGTACACGTCGAAATTTCGATGTGCACAGATGGGCTCCTGTGGACTTGGACGTGCACAGATGGACGTGCCCAGTTGTCCGTCCGGCCATCGACGTGCACAGTTGGGCACGTGCAAAGTTGTCCGTCACCCTTTGGAATTAATACTAAAAGTGGTGCCAATTTTATAAGTTATATTTTCTGTAATTTCACCATAGTGCGGGATAGTAGTAGTGCTTTTAGGTTCAAATTATTTTTTGATAATGTTATTAGAATTATTAATCAGGATTTTTTTGCGGTTCTTTTAATCTATTATCAACTTGTTTATCGATGAAATGTCGTGGAAAGTTACTCAAGAAATGATAATGTTTTACACAAATAACTACATATAAACTAAATGAAACGAAAAAACATTTTATTTATATGTTTCAATTCGGTTATTTTTTGTGGAATGTTGTGAATATTACATAAACTTAAATTAAAAAACTTTTTATATACTTGACATAAAATTCTTCTTATTATTTTGTAAAAGTATATTTCATTAATTAGATGAACATGAAAATAAAAATAAAATGTTAAATAGCCGTTTAATGTGTTTTAATACTCTATAGTTGGTTTATTGTAATTGCCTAAAGCGTTTCAGGTCTTTAGAATAATAGCTGAGTATTCTTCTGAATACCTTAATAATCTAGGCACTTGGATTCCAGGTATAGATTTCGTCCCAAATTCTTCTGAACGTCGGCAGTCGGCTGAATGCCTGAAACCTCCAAATGCCTTCGACATATACCCAGACCACCCGTCCACCCCTTTTAAAATCTAAAATACCTAATAAAATAAAAAGTTTAGTACCTCCTAATAGTAAATGGACTATGCCCGATCGATTGGAGGTATTTTCAACTTTCGGTTCCCACCGGAACTGGCCTATTTGGACCGGAAGTCCTTTTTTTATATGGAATGATATATTTTTCTTTATTGATTTCGATTCTACGGTAAAAAGTGAGTAACTTTTGTAGGAAATTTTTTTTTTTTCTAAATCGTCGTTTTCCACCCCAAAATGCTTTCTGAAGTCTAACTGCGCCGTCCTTCGTTTTTCACGTCAACTCGTGCTTAGTCAGTCAGCTTTCGGAATTTTGAAGTAAAATCTTTAGGGATACACTTCGGAATATCCTTCGACTGATAGAGCAAGAGAAATATAAAAATTTATTTGGAAAAAAATTGATTAATTTTTCACCAACGCTCTACTCCTTGTGGACTTATCTAACTCCTCAGGGGAACAGTAACATTTCGGAAGGCATTTTCAGGTGGAAAACGACGATTTAGAAAAAAAAAATGTCTACAAAAGTTACTCACTTTTTACCGTCGACTCGAAATCAATAAAGAAAAATATGTCACTCCATTTAAAAAAAGGACTTCCGGTCCGAATAGGCCACTTCCGGTAGGAGCCGAAAGTTGGAAATACCTCCAATAAATCAAGAATAGTCCATTTACTATTAGGAGGTACTAAACTTGTAATTTTATTAGGTATTTTAGATTTTAAAAGGGGTGGACGGGTGGTCTGGGACACCCTGTATAAGGCGAAGTTTTTACATATGAAGATAAGTAAAATTAGAAGTACTAGTGTTTGAAAGGATTAACTACTTTTATACTAAATTCAGAATAATTAAATTATACGCTGTAAGTAAGAATCTGGAGAAAGAAAACTAAAACAAAATCTGCTTTAATCAACTAGACTTCTGGTCAATGCAACCAAATAGAATGTTAAATCTGCCCTTAATATTAATTCTGGTAAAAAGTATCAGAAGTTTTTTGTTGGCAATTTTCTGGTTGTTTTAACTAGTCTTTCTGGCAATTTGAACCAAAAGTTTTGGTAGGACTAACCAGAATTTTTTACTAGACAGTTTTTTGGTAGCTTACTATTAGAAATATAGAACATTTGGGTGAACTTAACCAGATATTCTGTTAAACATAACCAGATGCACTGCTAAGCTTAACCAGATATTCTGGTAAACATTGATTTTCGACTGTTGAACTCCCATACTTTTCTACGTTCATGGACTCATCCTTACACTGTCTGAAATTACATGGACTGCGTCCCGAAAAAAATAGTCTAACAAAAGTTTACAAAAATAGAGTGTATCAACTATATTTCGTTTCGCTAAAATTGCGTCTTTCTACATGTGCATATATTAATAAATGGCGATAGATACGCAACACTCGAGGCAAACAGCATATTGTTGACGCATTCTGTTTTCGGAAATCTTCATTAATACTATTTCCTTCGGAATTTTCTATAATATGCACTTAGAATACTTTGTCAATGCCAAAATTCTCTAAGATACACTTTTTTATTTATTGTCCACAGTAGTGTATAATTATTAATACTTGTATAATTGAAAATTCATTGAAGAAATCGCAATTTTTCGCGAACTAGCCATTTATATGAGAAAGTGTCACTTGACACGTCCAGCAAAACGATATGAGACAAAAGACAGATTTCTGGAAACTGACATAAAATCGCGATACTTTTGTTACCAGAAATATTAACCAGAATAGTTTTAACAAGAAAAAATGAACCACACGAATTTTTTAGTTATATTGCGCAGAATTAATGATTAAAATAACTAAAAATTTTCTAATCAGACGCGTCTAGTAACTACAACCAGAACTTTTTTTTTGAGTGAATGATTTATGCGGATGGTCCCGATTTTGATCTCACTTCAGAAAACCTTATCGATTTCAAAGCAATAAATCTGCGAACATTTAATTTGGAACTAGTTTAACTTATTCAATATGAAAAGCGATGAAAAAATGTACATTTACAGTAAGTTCCGGGAACCAGTCTAGCCTGCGGGCTACATGTTTAAAGTTAGTGAGAAGTTTGGTTGAACTTCCAAACGTCTTCGACCGTGCTTGCCAAATTGATTAAGTCAAGCATCACTTTCCTGCAGTTTGGTAAAACAATCATTTAAATTAAATAAGAGAAGAACAATTAACGATTGTTTCCTTCTCCCAAAAGACAAAAAACATTGTCACAATATATTCCACACATTCTATGTACATTTATTCTTTTCAATGAAATATGACTTTGAACACAAACAAATTCAAGAGAATGCTCTTATTTGTCTATTGCTACCGAAATTCTCTCTCTCTCTCTCTCTTTACATATTTGAGATTACTACTGAGACTCGTGGGCAACAATACGAAAGAAGGAGGGAAAAAAAGAAAGTAATAAGCCCTAGAGAAAATAATCCAGAAGAAAAAAGAGAGGAAACACTGTGCTTCCAAGACTGGACTTGCATTTTTCAACGTCAAAACTTTTTTTGCTGCTTCTTCTTCATCGTCTTCTGTTTCGTGCCGCGTGTGTCCCCTAGACCCTAAAGTTCGATAGACGCGAATCCGGACAGGAAACAGAAAATTTTAAAGGGGATACGCAGATATTTTCATTTGTACTGTATTGTCCTTTACTTCTTTTGAACTGAAATGAGAATGATTGAGTCTTACAAATCGAGTTTTTTTTTCTTCAAATTTTATTTTATGCAGTACCATAGTTTTATATTAGAGTGTCCAGTCAAAACCTGTTTTCTGGATTTTCTGAAATAATAACGTGAAAATTTCTTTCCCATAAGGAGAAAGTTATTCTGTATTTTTTACAGATTTAAAAAAACCTGTTTATAGGCCACTAAACACGTCGCTTTTGAGTCGAGAATTGTACTTTCAATTGCTGTTTATTTTTATCTTCTACAATTTTCAATACTTCACTATGCTTAGTATAAATAATTCTTAGTGACTATGTAAACTTACTCTCAAATTTTGTTGAGATTAACCAAAAATCCATCTTAACGACTTTAGTGACTATATTTGCTAGGCTTTCGCATGAAAAGGGCCCGTAGGGGCCGCTCATAAATTACGTAACGCAATTTTCCAACAATTTTGATCCTCCCCCCCCCTACACTCAGAAAAAAATTTTTCTTGAACTAAAGAAATCGTTTCTTTACCATCGTTTTTTTCAACCGATCCAAAAATACATTGCAAATAAAGAAACATTTATTTGATCTTAAAAAATGATGTAGTTCGTATTTTTCGGTTTAAAGAAATTATTTCTGTAATAGGTTTTCTTTAATTTAAATAAATATTTGTTTGATTCAAAGAAATTTCAGACGGAAATGAAAGAAGTAATATATTTGAGTTCAGTGCTTTAAATCAAGGAAACTATTTCTTTAAATCAAAGAAATTATTTTAACACTCGAAACCGCTACTTAGCTACACGCATGCGACATGTGATTCAGGGACGCTCCTGTACGTTTGGTTTATTTTTATCAGTTACAAGTGGTAATTATGAATAATAAAACCTGTGACGTGTTGACGAAATGAGGATTCGCCGATAAAATCCCCCAATTTTATTTAAGTATTATTTCCTCTATTTTACTGTGATATAGTTACATGTATGGTGATTCCTAACCTCATTTCCACATTATCGAACAATGACGGTCATATCTGAATATTTTATTGCTTTAAGTATTGACAAAAAATTTGTGTTAGGAAA
>CAKNWT010200267.1:0-10783 GCA_932066315.1 Andricus coriarius | reverse complement strand
CTTTGACATTTTTTTAAACAATATTTTGAGACTTCTATTTTCGACGTGCAGATAACGAAAATAAAACATCGGCACAGAAAAAGATTTTTGAGAATCACTGAAACATAAGCTGTGATTGGTGGAAAATCCGACCCCTTTGACGTCAGAGGGGCCCTCCAATCGAAATCGTGATAGAAAATTCATATTTCAACATTAAATTAAAAATAGTAAACAATACGTAACAAATATGTTATGGGCGTTTTTAAAATTAGAATATTATAAACTATAAGATCCATTCATTGGAAAAGTGGTATCTGACTTTAGAAACAACCCCATTGAGATGTGTAAAGTTGGGGGGTACCATCTGTGCATGTGCATATTTGGAAGTGTTCCATATGTGCACATCCATGTCCTCACCGGCCCATCTGTGCACGTCTAAATTTCAACGCGGACAGTTGCACAGGTCACAGGACTTTGAAGTCAAAAATCTGATCGTATTAATTGAGATGTGTAAAGTTGGGGGGTACCATCTATGCATGTGTATATTAAGAAGTGTTCCATATGTGCATATTCATGTCCTCACCGGCCCATCTGTGCACGTCTAAATTTCAACTTGGACAGTTGCACAGAACACAGGACTTGTAAGTCAAAAATCTGATCGTATTAATTGAGACGTGTAGAGTTGGGGGGGAGGGATACCGTCTGTACATGTGCACAGTTGGGAGTGTCCCATATATTCACGTCCATGTCCTCACCGGCCTATCTGTGCACGTCTAAATTTCAACTTGTGACGTGTATGCTAAAAATCTGATCGTAATACAGTCCAAGCTCCGAGAATGGCCGTTTTCGGGGCTGTAGGGGAGTATAATTCCAAGAAGCCATGAACCCCCACTCTAAGCGCGGTCACGCTCGACTGCCGCGCGTCGGGTAGGTTAAAAATCTATCTCCAACATCGTTTTATGTACCTACAGTCGACATTTTATGCGTACAAAAGTGATTCATGTTGGATTATTTCGTTATAAGCCCCAGCTTAATGGTATGTAAAACATTAAAATCGATCATTAGCTATGGTATGTTCGATTCTTAGAATAAATGTAAACAAAGCAACAAACATCGAATTGTCAATTATAACATAAATTTGATATATGTAAAACTTGAAGAAAAAAGAACAATGTAGAGCTTTTTTTACAGTAGTAAAAATGGATATTTGTTTATTTGAAATATGAAAATTCACACTTTCCCACGTTTTGTACTGCGCAATAATACTGCGAACGGTTTTCTTATAGAACCGCATATTAAATGAGCTGAAATCAGACATCTGATATCTTTTGAACGCGATTTTATAATTTTTCATGGTTTTCTTCGGGTTTTAACGTTCACATTTTATGTTGAACATTATTATTTATCCAGAACATCTTTATCCAAGGCCTTTAAATATTTGACGAAACATAAAATAAACAATGATTATTTAGCCCTATAGTACATAAAGTTCAATTTATATCAAAGCAAATTTTTTTTTAAGTGGACTAAAAATAATTTTGAATAACGAACAGTTTATCTGATATTTAATTTCTTATATTTATAATAAAATTAACAATTTGTTTGACTGACAAATTCAAGGTTGGGCCCGAAAAAATCCTTCAGGTTCGGCCGCTTCTCTCGCGGACATTCTCGGAGCGTCAGCTATGAAATGCATCGATCGCGACCGACGCTAAAGTGGTGGGGGTAGCGCTCGAGCGAGAAATTGGAGAAGCGGACATTCTCCGGGCGGACATTATCGGAGCTTGGACTGTAATTGATTCGTGCAGAGTTGGAAAGGTACCATCTGTGTACGTGCACAGTTCGGAGTGTCCCGTATGTGTACGTCCATGTCCTCACTGGCCCATCTGTTAACGCCTAAATTTCAACGTGGACAGTTGCACAGGTCACACGGCTTGTAAGTCAAAAATCTGATCGTATTAATTGACATATGTAGAGATGGGGGGTACCATATGTGCATGTGCCACTGGCCCATGACGTGCATAGTTGGGCTTGTGCAAAGTTGCTCCCTACAAATATGTCTGGTACCCAAGCTAGCCGAATATTTTTGCTGGAATTTTCGATCTCGGTCTCCATGATACAAAGTCACGCTTTGACTCGAAAACTAAGATCTCGAAACCCTTGCTTTTGAAGCAACGGTCTCGAAGTTTCAGGTATTAAGGCACGCCCCTTTCACTCTCAGGTCGCGAATTCTGTGCCTTTAGATCATAGAGTTAAAAATTTTTAAGCGCGGATCCTAACATGATTTTATTTCATGAACTTGGAGAATTCATATTTTGAATTCTATGTTCTTATTTCATGTAAAAATTTTACCTCTAAAATCACACGCTTCCGTGAACCCAGATCTCGCGCTTTCTCTCCTTGAAGAGATGCACTTTTCTATTTAATTACTTACTCATTAGTGCGCAAGCGAATTCTTCTTTTCCTGACATCTCGAAATGTAAATTAATTTTTAGTTTAACTTCTTCTAATCGAGTTCAAAAAATCGTACAATAACCAGATTTACCCTGTAAAAAAAAAAGAATAATTTCAAGGCTAGTTTTCGGTATTGAAACAGTCCTCCAAAAATATAGTCTCGGGTCGCTCTATTCTAATGCCACTTTATATTGATGCCACTAAACGACTCTTTAGCACAACTTTTTTGGATCAAAGCAGGACCGAAGTGAGAATCAAAGTTGGTCTGTTTCAAATGTTGTATGTTTCTTTTAAGCATAAAGTTGCAAGCAATTAAAACAATACTCCCAGTGCATTATTTTAGTTCGCTAGTACGTACCACTTTTTAATCTGAAGTTAGCAAAGTAAAATGGTACGAACGATGGCTTCAAATCAAGACGATTAGTTATTATAATTGGAGGCTGAAAAAATTATGCTCAATTAAAATGGAAACATAGTTTTTACAGTGTTTTAAGAAACTGAATACTGGAGAATGAGGACAGTCGAGCCTCTCTAGCTGATAGGCAAATTATTTTCCTACCTTGTACGATGTACACATTTCCTATCTGAATACATAAAAATGGTTTAGAAGCAAAACATGTATTAATAATAAAAAGTATAGTAGTAGTTCTCTGCTAATATGTAGGGAAATAAAAAGGCTTGCATATATTTAATGTTTTTTTTAAAAAAAAAATATTCAAAATAAAAAAAATACAGTTTCGTTTTAAACTCGTATAAAACATTAGCGACTTAAGAGACCATTTTTTTTGTTCATGGTGCGTATTATTAAAGTTGTAATAATAATAATAAAGCGAATAGTTATAACAAAACTCTGAAAAACTTTGCAACGCTCAGTTTTTCACACGTATTAAATGTATGAAATAGACTAATAAAGAATACAAGTACTTCTTTAAATTAAATATTTATTATGAAAACCTTTGAAAGTGTGGGAGTTCAGTAACTTAGAAGTATTATTGTGACATCTTTCGTACGTGTTGTTGTTATATTTTCTAGTTAAATTATAATTATATAAGTAATTTTAATTCGTTGTACAAACAAAATATTATTTATATCATAAATCATTGAATCTGGATTCGTAATACACACAATTTTTCGCCACTTCTTTGACAGATCGGCATCTTGTAAAATTATTATTGTTAAATGATTATTATTTTTTAAAGCATTCTTCTTGAGTGAAAATTTAGTAATGAAAACAAACATTTCTTTTCTAGGGTTACTATAAATGACTCTGAGAATTATGTAATTAATAAAAAAGTACCTGGCAAAAAAATGTTAGTGAAACAATTTTAAAGAGTTTTATTTCTCATTAATTTTCAAACAATTTTCTTAAAAACATTTTGTGTTTATTCGCACTTACCATTTTTGTACATAGAGCTACTTTCAAAAACGTCAGTTCCTTGAAGAATTCCTCCATCGACATAAGTTTCCAACTGGTCTTCGACTGCTTTAATTATTTCTTGCGAAACTTTCATCTGTTCAAAAATACAATGAACACATTTAATAAAATAAATAGTACAATTTTTTCATAAGTATAGCACGGTGAGTATCAATCAAGTCAGGCCAAGTTCAATGAAATATTAAATATTAAAATAATAATATTATTTAATACTAAAATATATAAACATATATAATGAGATATTTCTGGAAAATGATTACCTCGAGTTCTGCGACGGGTTTTGTAGAGTCAACAAGTCCTTTTCACATAAAAGGTTTAAGTCATAAGTTTTAACTTACTAATATTTTTCGTACAAAATAAAAGTAATAGTTGGGATTTTTTTAACAAACAAAATTTGAAAATTCATTCAAGATAAATATGAAATCTGCTTTCTTATATGAATAATTTTATGCACCGAAATCAGAGCATGAAAAGGATTAACAAATCAAAATTTATTGAAAGAAATCTATTTTTTATTTATATATTGTATAAGGGATGTTTTAAATATCAGTAACTTTAGTAATGTGTGATTTGTTTTATTATTTTCCTATTTGGAAAATTTAATAATCTGAAAAGATTGGTTCAGAATCAACCACAAAAGAAAGAAAATTTGAATTTTTTGATAATTTCTCATTTTCTTAAGAGGGTTGTTTTACATAAAAAATGTAGTAAAAACCCTTATGAAATAGTTATTTACGTAAAATTATTACCCTCATACCTATTAAAGGTTTTTTACATTTTAAATATAGAAACTTGTTGCAAAACTGTTTGCGTTGAATTTAGAAAGTCTTTTTTTTGTTATTTTTTTCATATGTTCTTAAGAACATATATAAAAAACATAGAGACATGTTTCACAAGAACTAAACACGTGAACAAGAACATCTAACAAAACAAAAAACAGAAAACAAGAAAAAGACTTTCTAAATTCGACTAAAACAGGTTTGCAAGAATTTTCTTTAAAACGTAAATAACCTTTCATAGGACTGTAGGTAATAATTTGATATAAATATTTCATAAGATTATTTTACTTAATCTTAATAAGAAAAACAGAAGAAAAAAAGGTAAGGGTTGAAAAAATAAAAAATAGATAAACTCAGGATTTAGCATTTTTAAATTCTACTATTTATTTATTTTTCAATCTGAATATTTTATCAATCAAAGTTCTAAAATATTCAAAAGTCTTTTTAAATCTATCCAGGAACAAAAATTATTTTAAAAAACTGTATATGACTGTAATACGAAACACTGTCTATCCTTTGCTGAGTGATTTATTTTCATTCTTTCAACTGCTTACTTTTTTATAGTATTTTTTATAAATAAGAAGTAACTACGCATTCAAAATAATCATTTTTCAAGCTGTAGCTATGAAATAAAATATTAAAAAGCCCATGAAAATGACTACATCACTTTTTGCTTTTGTGTCTTTGTACTTGACATTTTTCAAGGTATTTTAATCAAGCGAATAACCCACAGAATCTCAACATATCTTCTTAATCTCAGCTACATAATTAAATTTATTCAAACACATACATCTTTGAAATATTTTTAAAAATTGCTTTTCTAAACCTATTTTATTTTCTTGACGTATACAATTTTTCTGTAGCAAATTTTTATCAGCATAAATTCCTTCACTGTAAAAAAAACCTCTTGTGATGGCTAAGGTGAGGTGAAACGTCCTCTATGGTGCAGTGCATACAATTAAATCTTTGTGAAGATTATTCTAGACTTCCGATAAAATTAGCAACTATAAAAATTAGGAAAATAATCATTCTCACAGACGCATTTTAATAACGCGCAAAACATAATATTAATTTAGCTGCCAGATAGTAATAGAATTTTATTTTTGTAACGAAACTATCTAAATAGACATTGTATTTTTTTAATACGTTGGTTTATTTTTAGTTTGAATTTCTGTTGCCAAAACTTCCTGGATAGTTATTTAAGCTCATTTCTATTTTCAAGTTCACATTCAAGTCAAAATGAAAAAGGATTGCCATTTAAACACAAATAATTAGTATAGAATTCTATTGGTTAAAATTTTAAGATTATTTATTTTTTTAATCCTCCCCTAGGGGCTGTAACGCCTTGTGGTTGGTGGGGAGGCTTAAGCGTGTGGGACATACGGGTTAAAAGGACCTTGGCCTGTATGTGTGTGGATGTGAATGAAAGGATCCCTATAAACGGACAGGAATGACCTGCGGCTCGCATAGCGACCAAGAAACAGCCCTCCGTTTGTTATAGTGGTCTGCAAACGGATATTTGAACATTGAGTGTCTCACTCATTGTTACCACCCCCCTAAGCCATGGGTGTACAGTGGTCGTGCTTGCGGCACTTTGGCACCTAGGGGTTACGAAGGTGTCCTAACGGCCTCTCAAAAAAGAGAGGTGGCGAAGGGTTGGGCCTTAAGGGGTCTAAAGAAAACCCTTTCCTCTCCATCTGTCTGTCCGGCAAGCCAAATTTAAGTGACGGCTGAGCCCCCAGCTCCCTCGGGAGCTGAGGGATCGACAGTCCCTCCGAACGAGGCTATGGTAACGGGAGAGGCCAATCAGTCCCCTAACAAAAATAAACGGCTCAACGGTTCCCTGAAAAGGAGACTGAAGAGGCAAGCGCTGCAGGCTAGCAGAGCAGCTGCGGGAGCTGGAACGTCGGCAGCTACAGGGCCGACATCCAGCACTGAGGCCTAGGAGAGAGGTAGGGGCTCAGAGGACACCACACCGGGGGTGGCTAAGACTTTGAAGAGGCACAAGGCGGCCCAGCAGCCAGCGAACAGAAAGTCGTCGAGATCTGGACTGACGGCCGCTCAGAGGACTAACCTCCTGACGATGGTGGTGGCCGATGCCAACTACCCGGGCCCAATGCTTATTAAGGAGCAGTACGAGCTCTTCTGGGAGGCTACCTGGAGGGCGCTCAAAAGAGTGTCCCCAGATAAATGGCCAAAATTTGTGACCACCTTCTGCAAGGAAGGGGTCTTCGTATTTGTGCCAGCCGACCTAGCGGCTAAAGCTTGGCTTCTCAAAGCAGTGGTCGAGACAAAACCGTGGGAAGGTATAGCGCTTAAGGGAGGTGGGGTTGAGTTGCTCCAGAAGATAATGTGGGCTACGGCGTGGTTCCGGGGTAAACCGGAAGACCCGTCTGAGGTACTCCAGCGTCTAGAGGGTTTCAACCCCTCACTTAAGACAGCATCCTGGCGAATCATCAGGCACGACAGGCCTCAGGACGAGGACACATTAGGAGGCACCAAACATCTCCTAGTTGTGCAGATACCTGAGTCCAAGGCGAGGGCTCTTGCGGCCCTCAACAACAGGCCCTTCTATCACTTTGGACTGGTCAGCTTTAGCGTTGCCGGCCAGGGACAGGAGGAGCCTTTTGGGATACAGGAAGATCGGGAACAGACCTAAATGACTGGCCCTGGTCTCACCATTACCCAAATTAACTTGCATCACAGCAAAGGCGCCTCTGCAGTTTTGCATAGAGGCATGGCTACGAGGCACACAGGTATCTCGCTAATCCAAGAACCTTGGTTAGTTCGAGACACAATAAGGGGATTAGGGGGGGCTGGTCTTTTTTCTTACAGGGACCCCAAGGCGGCCAAACCAAGGGCCTGCATACTGAAGAAGGGAGTTAACATTGTCCCGCTGCTTGAGCTATGTTTGAGAGACCTGATGATGATAGCCACGGATCTCAAAGGAATAGGAAGGCTAGTTCTGGGATTGGCTTATTTTCCTTATGACAGCGATACCAACCCACCAGTGGAGGTATGTACACTGGTGGAACATTGCAAGGTAAGGGGTATTTCTCTACTGCTGGGATGCGATGCTAATTCCCATCATACTTTGTGGGGCAGCACGCACATCAACTAAAGAGGTAATGACCTAGTGGAATACCTACTAATTACGTTCCGTAACTCGGTCAGGGAGGAAGTAATTGACATTACTCTCTGTACCAGTAGTTTTAGAGATAACATCAAGTGGTGGAGAATTTCAGATGAACTCACTCTCGCAGATCACTCACATATAGAGTTCGTGTTGGAATCCATTGTACCCGCTGGCCCCAAATGGGTAAGAAATTCAAGAAGAACATAGTGGGATCAATTTTCCACGGAACTAATGTGTGCACTTTCAGAGGTTTCCAGATCAATTCGAGACGTGGCAACTCTGGAGATGGTAGCCAGCACTTTCACGGAAGCCATCAAAGCTACTTATGAAAATAATTGTCGACCTACAAGAGTCCGAAAGGCTGGAGAGACACACTGGTGGAATGGGAAAATCGAAGTGCTTCGCAGGGAAACCAGAGAGAGGTTCAGACGTGCCAGTACTGGCAAAACGAAGGAACTATGGACCTAATGCACAACCATGAGGGATAAATACAGGGGTGCAATACATAAGGCAAAGCAAGAGAGCTGGACCAACTTTTGCACAGACATCGAGAAGGGAGCTGAGGCGGCTAGACTGGATAAGCTGCCTTCTCGAAATCTGGACGCTATTCTCGTCACTCGGAAATTGCTCGGCGGGGGTTACCTGCGGCCGTACTGGGCTCTAAACGACGGCTAGCCAACGAGATTGTCACACCTGCCAGTTTTAGATGGACCCTGAAGTCCTTCAGCCCTTAAAAGTCTCCTGGCCCAGATGGCATATATTCAGCCCTCTTACAGAGGGCTGGAGATACCATCATAGGGCCGCTAGTAAGAGTTGCTAGAGATAGTCTGACGTTGGAAAATGTACCGGCGGCATGGAAGGATACGAGAGTAGTCTTTATTCCGAAAGCAGGTTGAATCGGTTATACCTTACCCAAGGATTTCCGTCCCATTACCCTAACATCTTTTCTACTAAAAACAGTGGAACGACTTGTGGATAGCTATATCCGCGATCAGCTCTTGTCCAGGAGGCCACTTCACAAAGAGCTACACGCCTATAGGGTTGGTCACTCGACGGGGACGGCCCTAAGCGGAACAGTAAACCTAATTGAAGGACAACTAAAGGAGAAAGGCCTCGTGATTGAAACCTTTATGGACATCGAAGGAGCCTTTGACAACACCTCTGGAGATGTGATCAGGATGGCCATGATCACACATGGTGTGCCTACAGCAGTTGTGGAATGGACGTGCCACATGCTGGCCAACAGGAATCTAACTACCACTAAGGGTGATACCATTTTGTGTGGAACCGTTGTCTCTGGATGTCCGCAGGGAGGTTTATCGCCCTTGCAGTGGTGCCTAGTAGTGGATGAACTTCTTCATCTACTCTCGAGTCAGGGTCACCACGTCATAGGTTATGCGGACAATATAATGGTTATCGCGCGCGGCCAGTATCTGAATGCGCTCTTCGGAGTACTGCAGCAAGCACTGATGACAGTGGATTCATGGTATAAGAAAACTGGACTATCGGTCAATCCAAGTAAAACAGACGCGGTTGTTTTCACCAGAAGGTATAAGTCGGGAACCACGAGTAGACTGAAACTTGGAGGACTCTGGCTCTGTAGGAGAGCCATAGGGAAAAGCTGGGGCTTGAAACGGGAGACACTCATGTGGATATACCCAGCGATCTTGCGACCCAGGCTAACCTATGCAGCGGTGGTCTAATGGAGCAGGGTCGAGCTGTCCACTCTGAAGTCTCGACTGGGAAGGATCAGGGGACTGATTTTGAGAGGCATCACTGGTGCCTCGAAGTCACCATCAAGGCCGCGGCTGCCAAGGCGGCCTGGAGACTACATTAGGTAAATGACAGACGGATCTCGACAGCAGTGAAGATCCCAGTCGACATCGCGAGATGGCTAACCCTGAACATGCCCAGGGACAAAATGGCCACTCGCTACCTCTTCGACAAGAAGTATCGAGTTAGCCTATCCACGAAGGAGGAATGGGTTAACGGCGACGCACACCTGCCCTGTGATGGAGACAACTGGTTTACAGATGGCTCCAGGAACTAGGAGAATGCAGGAGCCGGTGTATATCATAGAAATAATGGAATGGGCTTCACAATCGAGATAGGGTTCTACGCCACAGTTCTACAATCTGAGATTATGGCCATACTCCATTGCGCCTACAAGGCAAAGGAGTACGACAACAAAAGAAACATATGTATCTGCTCAGACAGTAGGACTGCTATATTGGCCTTGAATGGAACAACGACCACGTCGCTATTAGTATGGGAATGCTTTGAGGCAGTAAATATGTTAGCGACGGAAAACCGAGTTACTCTGCTATGGATCCCCGGACACAGCGGTATCAAGGGCAATGAGACAGCAATGAGAAGGCACCAAGAAAAAATTTTACTGGACCCGAGCCAGTTGTAGGTATTTCCAGTAGGTCAGTCGCTGAAGAAATTAACAGTTGGCTGACTGAGGAACATCAGAATGAGTGGGATTCAATCTCTGGTTGCAGACAGGCCAAAACACTCTTGGACTCAAAGCTTAACTTTAACCGAGCAAGGGAAATACTCAAGCCCGGGAGAAACAAAATCAAAGTCCTAACAGAAAAGTTTATAGGATATGGGAACAGCATGGCTGCGATCCTCTCCCTATGGAGAGGGCTTTGAGTTCACGTTTAGGCTCAAAAGGGGACGCAACGGGATTAACCAAGCGTCAGGGGCTGTTACGGTCTCAACCCAACTAACAATAATAATATTTCTTTAATAGACAGATAAAAACTAAGAACAAAGAATCTTTTAAACATATTTATATACATATATACTCAAACTTGGGCCACCTTGCTGCCATAGTACTTTATTTTACTTTAATTAAATTACTTTGCAAAGAAGAATTTTCGTATTTAGTGAAATTAGTGTATAGTAAAAACATAAATTAGTTGGCACTAATTATAATGTAAAATATAAACAAGGAAATAATCAAGCATTTGAAATTACTACACTTGTGTGTTT
>CAKNWT010200265.1:0-14514 GCA_932066315.1 Andricus coriarius | reverse complement strand
GGGTTACTTCCTCGGGAGGATGTATTTTTAATACCTGGACAACCAGGATTAATTTTTAGTATGACGAGACCTTTTTAAAATCCTCTGGGTATGTTAGATTCTTATTCTTAACCAAATTTCCTCGGGGAAGATGTATTTTTAATACCTGAACAACCAGGATTAATTTTTCGTACGACGAGACCTTTTTAAAATAATGCGGGTATGTTAAATTCTCAGTTTTAATTAAACTTCCTCGGGGAAGATGTATTTTTAATACGTGGACAACCAGGATTAATTTTTAGTACGACGAGACCTTTTTAAAATCATCCGGGTATGTTAAATTCTCAGTTTTAACTAAACTTCCTCGGGGAAAATGTATTTTTCATACCTAGACAACCAGGATTAATTTTTAGTTCGAAGAGAACCTTATAAAAGCATCCGGGTATCTTAGATTTAAATTTTTAACAAAACTTTCTCAAGGAAGATGTATTTTTATCACGCAGAAACACAACTTTCGGCAAAAAACAATTTAAAAATCATATACACAATAAATTTTCATTATTAAATTGTATCCAGTACTTAAATAAATATTTTAAACAAAGTTCTCTTAGGGTGTTTCATTTGGCATCCTCAGTACTAATATACGCGTGTATCTCTATCTATTGCCTCATTATGTAAAGAAACCACCTTCCTTTACCGACCTTCGCGCTATTTCACAAAAAACACCCCTCTTGTATTTATAAATTGTCTGACCGCAGCTACACGCTCTGAAGTTAGCGTTCTTCTGACAAAATTTCATTCGGTCAAATTCGAGTTCTGGAAATCGATACCCTACCATTAATAGGGTACTATCGGTATGTCAATATCGATATATCGCAACCAAAATATCGATATTTCCGACATTTCGATATCGATGGGACATCACTAATACGACGTCGAAATTCTAAACATAAAAAAATTGTCTCATGCATACTTTATAGTTTGGAACGTGTACAAAATTATGTTTTGTGATTGGAAAAACAATCATTTTCGTGTTAAAACAGTGTTTTTGATATCTTTCTACTCATCAAAAATTAAACCGTACGTACTCAGTTAATGAAGAACGTTCAATATATACCTTAATTTCAACATATAAGCGTAATTTAACAGCTATGCATGTCTATGTATCTCACATCTTTGGTACCTATATGTTCACATATGCATGGTAATAAATTAATAAAGTATGAAAGGAATGATGCGCGAATAACTTGGAAATAAAATCTACAAAAATATTTGTCGAGAAATGCTATTTTAGTCTCAGTTCTATTGTTCATTACATTCCCGATGCATTGTCCGCTAAAAAAAGTTCACTACCGTGCCATGCATCAGAACACAAACTCTTCTTCCATTGTTCCATGGGTAATTATTCAGCATAACTAGCAGTAACGAATGGGCCTGCTTGATATATTTTTGTGCTTAGATGTTCTTACTTATAATGCAATTGTAATATCTGTTACAGTAATCTTTAAAATATTAATGTAGTGAAGGCCTTTCCCGGTTTTTTAATGTTTTTATTTAAAAATTGCTGACATATTTCGGCTCAGATCCGAGTCCTTTTCAATGCGTAGTTCTTATTATTAGTTAACGGAAATTAAAAAAATTTCTTAATAGATCGTAAATAGTCGTCAGTCTGGAAAAGTTTGAAACTTTAAAATTGGATCGTCATAACCTTATAATTGGTAAAATGTTTGTCTCGCAGGAGATAAATCCTAGAGCAAATTATTATATATTCTACATTTTTTAAAGAAGGAAGTGGCAGAGCCTTGTGGTATGTTAAATTATAGCGACATGCCACAAGGACTCGGATCCGAGTCGAAACATGTCGGCACTTTTTAAATAAAAACATCAAACCCCCGGAAAAGACCTTCAATACATTAATATTCTGAGATACCGGAAAAAATTAAAACAAGTAAACTTTAAATTTATTGCACAAAAAAATTAGATTATTTCAAAGAATCAAAATTTAAGCAATTTTTACTTAGGCAATTTTAATGTGAGTTTCAATACCTTCCAGAAACTTGAAAAAATTTGAAAAAAAAGTTTGTGTAAAGTTACAAATGGCTCACCAGCTTCGAGTGAGGAGTTCATTTAAAGGCTGCCCTTATGTCCCCATGGGAAACAACCAAATAATTTTTACGCAAACGACTTAATAATTGCTTTTGACTCTTTGCATTTTTTTGCAATTTTCGTTCTTTGAAATACACTGAACAATATTATATTCAGAGAAAAGGTGTGCACAAAAATGTGTAGATCCTGGAAAAGTACATCCTTCTGTCTGAAATATTGTCGACATAATCATGACATATCGATGGGTCCTAAAAGAAAGCACGCAACTCACGGTGACGGATAGAATCTACGTAACTCGCGCTGACAAATAGAATCTACGCAACTCGTAGGGACGGATAGAAACTACGTACCTTCATTTTTTCGGATTTTGAGTTGCCGTCAGAAACTGTTGTAATGTGTTGAAAGCCGTAATGAAAACGCTTAAATTTTTCTATTCATTGGGTTAAAGCGTATTAATTAATAAATAATACATTCACGCAACTCGTTTTTGCACGTGGATTCCTGGATGAGTCACTTTAAGTTGCGTATTTTCTTTTAGGACCCATCGATATGCATAAAAAGCTCTGGTTTTCGAGCATTTGGTATGGACTGGATATTTTTTCGAAAAAAATGCAAAAAGAACACATTACAGGGAAAAAAACTCCTGACAGAGGAAAAATAACTCTGACCTGCTGCCTAGAATTTTTCCATCTGTTACGAGCTTTTTCCTCTATCCCGACATTTTTTCTCTAAGTTCGTTTCTCCAATCAATAAACAACTATGTCCGACTCGCTGCACAGACACTCGAAATTTCGCGTTTTACGAACATGTGTTGTAGAAAATTTCGTATGCACCATGCGAGGGAGGAATTTTCGGTCTTGCGGGAATTTTTCAGAACTCTTCTTCGGTCTCGGCTTGCCTTCGGCGGCATCGCCCTACGACTCGTTCTGAAAATATCACGCTTGAAAAAAAATACCTGCTTTCCTCCCTATCAATCATTTTCGTGTTCTTTGATGTTGTAACTTCATGTTTTGGCAGATTGGTTAATTGCAGGGATGCGATCTAGATTGATGAGAATTTTAAATACGTGGCCTTGAAAAAGGTCGCTGCGTGAGTTGAAGCTAAATGCCGTTTTTTCCCCGCCAGAAATCTTGGAATACTTTAGAATTTATTGAGACAAAAAAATGTTAGCAAAACTCGTTGAATATTAGATTTAAATACTCTTGAATCATAATTATAATTTAAATATTAACACTTTCAGCATGTGCTTGATTTTGGTAAGTCCCCTCACCGTTCACCATGGGGTTGATTGATTTCGGTGAGTCCCCTTGCCTCTCACGATCCGGGTGCTTGATTTTGGTGAGTACCCTCGCCTTCCACTATCGGCATGCTTGATTTGGGTGGTCCCCTCGCCTCCTACGATCGGGTTGCTTGATTTCGGTGAGTCCCCTTGCCTCTCACCATGAGAGATGCTTTATTTCGGTGATTCCCCCCACCTCTCACCATCGGGGTGCTTGATTTCGGTGAGTCCCATTGCCCCTCACCATCAGGGATGTTTGATTTCGGTAAGTCCCCTTGCCTGCCACCATGGGGGTGCTTTATTACGGTGAATCCCCTTGCCTCTCACCATCGGGATGCTGGTTTTCGATTAATATTTTACAATAAGTGCTCAAAATGTTGTCCTCGCACTTCGATGCACTTGTTAATCCGAGCTTCGAAAGATGCCACACAGCTGCGAAGTGTGCCTCTCACAAACTTATGTTTACAGCTGCTTTCTAATTACCATTTGAAGCAGGCATCAGTAATTTGAATTTTTTTCTTATAAATCTTTAACTACGTCGCGGAACCCTCGATGAACGAAAAAGACATCATTCGTCCTCAAAAACTTGCATTAACACACCATGAGATGGCAAGTGATCGTAAATTGGAAACAAGTACAAATGAAAATCGTAGAGTGGAGTAACGCATAAATGACTATTGCTAACTAAAAACAAACGAATATCGCTAAGTGAGATGGCGCATTGTGTAAAGAGAATTCAGATGCAGAAACAAATGAATCTAGGAGCGTGGATGGGCGCAGGTATGAGAATCGAAAACAGGAAACAATTGAAGATTGCACAATGAGGTAGCAAGTGAGCCTAAACTGCGAATAAGAACAAATGAAAATCGTAGAGCGGAGTAACGCATGAAGAACTATTCCTGACTAAAAAAAATGAATATCGCCAAGTGAGATGACACATTGTCTGAAGAGAATTAAGATCAAGAAACAAATGAATCTAGCATTGTGGATAGACGCACGTATGAGAATCAAAAACAGGAAACAATTGCAGATTGCACAATGAGGTAGCAAGTGAACTTAAACTGCGAACAAGTACAAATTATTCAGCACGCGTATTAGTTTGGGTTATTGCTGTTGGTCACGTTCGTTTCAGTTGGTTTGGGTGTCCTTAGATTCCCTCATTACTTGACTTCATTACTTTTACAATGGAAATTCTATCTCAACAACAAAAGATTGAAATGATTCTTATGTACAACAGGAAAAAAGGAAGCGTCTATTAACACTTACTGCAGTTGAAAATGAAATCGCGATTTTAGCTGCAGTCAATCATGACTCTAATGTTAGTACTCGACAACTAAGCCACGATTCTGGAATGTCTCTATCCAGTGTTTGAAAGGTATTAAAACATAATGATTTTCAGAACCGATTGACGTTTTGTGAATGGGCGTTTCAGCAGATACAAGGAAATCCGAATTTTTTTTTTCGAGTACTCTTCACAGACGAGTAAACTTTCACAAACGATGGTAACGTTAATCGGCACAACATGCATTATTGGAGTGTACAACATCCACACTGGTCACGGGAAGTTGAGAATCCGTGTCCATGGTCCGTGAATGTTTGGTGTGGAATAATTGGAGATCAACTTAACGGTCCGTATTTCATTGATGAAAATTGGAACAGTGAAAAATATTGTAACTTTTCAGAAAATGAACTTCAAATATTGCTTGAAGACCTAAGCTTGGAAGTGCGACACAACATGTGGTTTCAAAATGACAGTTGTCCATCACATTATTCGGCAATCACGTGGGAAGTACTCAATCGTGAATTCAGTGGAAGATGGATCGATGCCCACAACTCGTGATAACATGATCAAGCGAATCAGGTCCACCTTAAGATTTTGTATTTCATTTATTTGGCAAAAGCCCTATCTTTTCGAGATTTTTGAATTTATACGTGGTTGTGTATTTGCCTTTTTAAGAAACGTCCAGGTTTACCGAGACTCTTGCTCTGCGAAATCAAATATAATAACCGAATGCTAGAAAGAGAGTGAAACATCTCTTTCTAAAAGGGATCTGAAAGTCCTAGAGTTAAAACTAAATACTTTCCTAAGTAAAGATTCTTGCAGTCGAGCCAGCTCGCAAACATTCGACTTCGCACTTCCGCCCTCCGTATTGAGAATAATAGGGCGCTGCCTGCGGTGCGACATTCCTCGGCCACTCCTTAGGCCTCTAACCTGCTCTTACAGCACCTTGACTGACTCAGGATCTTAATTCCTGATTGATATGTTGCATCAAGATTAACGACAATTGTAAAATAAATGAGATAATTACGAAATCATCATTTAAGTGCCATAAGAGCCAATTATTAAAATTATTAAAAATAAATTCACTGTTTGAGGCTTCTGGTTAGACAGATGTCTTCAAATCTTCAAAAGGCTCTTTTATAAAGAGTGCCTCTAGAGAGAATTGACCTCAAAGGATAAAGGCTAGTTTCTCATAAGCATTACGAACCTCTAGATACCATTTAAAATTTGTAAAGAAAGTGGATCCTCCTAAGATTCTATTAGATTCTAAAATTGTCTAAAATAGAAAAATCATGAAAATAGCATAAAAATGGATTAGTCTAATTAGTATATAATGTGCGAATATGCTTTGATCACTTTGATGCGAATTATTAATGAATATTTAATAGAGGCTAAGAAAGTATTATAGAGAATAAAAGTTATTTTAACTTTATGATGCCTTATGTGCAAACCGTGTTTCAATTCCATAATCGAATTTTTATTAGAAGTTCTTATTATAAATCTAGGAGTATTTTTAAATATGTGTGTTAAATGAATAAAGCTTATATTATTTATTAAACTGCCTGATGTGTAAGTTATCATGTCATATTATAGTCGAGCGAATTTTAAATATGGCTGTCCTTAGCGAGAAATTGAAAAGCCTCTTCTTTCATGTCGGTGCCCGACGTGCAGATCGCATTTTAATCCTCATAAGCGAGCCAAAGACGAGAAAATCTCCTTAGAAAGGTATCACTATTTACTTTTTTATTTTGCGTCGTTATGATTAATTTACATAGGGACTAGAAACCTGAGTTGTGAAAATAGAGTGGCTCAGGAATTACTGAATAACAAAAAGTTTATAGGTGAAAGGAATCTTATTCTTTCTCCAGAAGAAGCCCCTTTTTATCGATTTATCATTACAATTATATATATATATATATATTAGGCCCATCTGCTAAAAGGAACACATATCTAGTAGTGGATTTCGATGTCACAACGTCTCCGGTCATCAGCGTCTGATTACCCTTCTAACTCAACTTCGCTCTTGTCACTTTTGTACATGATCCCAAAATCAAAGGTTCCTGTCAAATACCTAAATACCTATTTAACAGCCTGTCAGTGACTGTCGTCGTAATCGTTATGCTACCGACTGCATAAGCGTTAGCAGCTGATCCAAAGACTCTGACGTGCGAAAAAAAGGCTTCTTCAACATCCATCCTTCGAATGGGGTAGAATTCCTTATCTAACTTGTGTCGAAGCGATTTATCAGATAGACGGCAGTGTTGAATGTACCCTCAACAATAGTTCGGGTGTCGCGCACGGATCTGCCGTTTTGCATGGGTGTGTATGGTGCAGTGGTTTCCAATCGAATTCCGCCTTTGTTTACATATTGCTTGTCGACACGTTCGGTTCGTCACTCACTCTGATTTTGAAGTACATCCTAAATATTTCATTTTTTTGCTTGAATTCTTGAGCAGCAATCTGATTCGGACACCTAAACACAACCCAGTCACCCCTGAAGCATACTTTAAAATTATTTTATGAGCATACCCCCACCAAGAACAGATTCTTACGAATTTTCGAAACGTATGGAACATTGGTAATTTGAACCTTGATCCTCTGACCGTTCACGAGTTTCCGGAACGATTCACCGTGAATTCGACAAAAATTCGTGAGCCATTCGGGTTGAAAAGTTGTATCCTTTAAACCCCGCTATTAGTAATCCAGGTGTCTCTTATATTTTTCTGTATAAAGTGAGTCTTTAACTCGTCTGTTTCTAGTGTGTTATTTTTCGAACATAATTCAATCCTCTCTACCATCATCGCTGTGCTCCGCATTAGTAGCGATAAAAAATTCTTGGGATACGCTGTCCTTTTCTCGAGCAAATGCTCGACTGTTCCCGCATTTTTGCAAGTCATGCATGAAGTGCCCTTTCTTATGAAAATAAGAGCATTCGATATCGCTTTTGTCGCTCTTGCTGTCATTACTCGTGTCATTCTCTTTTGCCTTTTTCATAGTTCGATTCCAGGTTGTATCTTTCGTGCAAGTCTCACGTCTTTTTAGGCAATGATCGCTTTGTCATTGGCTGGCAATTTCCAGCCTCCCCCCTCCGTGCTTAGACGCTCGGGTGGGAGGAAGGCTTCCGCGACCTTTAGCCATAATCGCGACATCTGACATGCCTTCACTGACGTCATTCAGCTGACTTGCCATATCTTGCGGAGTCACTCCGATTCATTCAGTGCTCCTGGCTTTTAATTAAACACTCGAGTTATGAGTATTATATCACGGTGGACATTAGAAACATAGATTTCGCATTCAATTCAACCCAGGCCTTTGCGTCATTCGGTTCAGGATTGTCGGGCATCACTCTTTTGTATATTTATTAGGTACATTTCCTCGATCATGCTTACGAAAATGTGTTCACGGGTCTTTGTCACATAGTAAGATGCATAGAGAGAGTGATGTTCCTTTAGAAAATCATATCCACTATCTCATCTGGAAAATAGCGTGTGCCAATGAACAGCGTCACCTTCCCGAGGGGCATTTTTCAGGGCGACGCCCTGAGCCTTCTCCTCATTTGTATAAACGTTCTGCAACTATCTTTCACACTACGCGATTCCCCATGATACCTCCGTGGCAACACTTATCACCGCGAGCATAAGGTCACTCATGTGTTTTATGTGGATGACCTAAAGATCTGTGCGTTTGATGCAAGGCAGCTCAAGTGTGATGTAAGTATCGTCGAGGGTTACACAAGAGAGATTAGTGTGCGCTTTGGATTGGCCAAGTTTGCTATGATATATCTCAAGTGAGGTCGGATTTCCGGAGTTCGCGAGGACTCTGAGCTCATGGACATAAATGCTATTAGACACGTTGACGCTGGAGAGACCTACCTATATCTGGACATGCCTGAGAGCCGCATTGAGGGTATAAAATTAGCAAAGGAGACTCTCAAAAGCAGATACAAGCATCTCCTATGACATATTTGGCCTTGAAATCTCTCGGCGTTGAACAAGATATCTGCGACTAGCATGCTTACAGTGCTGATTTTACTCTACTCGTTTGGGGTGGGTTTAATGGTCGAATCACGAACTCATGACCCTCGAAATCACCACGCGTAGGATCCTGCATTTGCAGAAAACCTTTTATATCAGTTCGTCCGTTCCGTACTAGTACAGCCCACGTCGTAAAGGCGGGTGAGGACTTCTACACCTACAATGTACCAAATTATCTTAGGTACAGCTCTCATCTTCGCTAATGGAAGAGATCCTGTCCTAAAAATAGTCTGCCTTCACGAGATGTTTGGTGAAGGGGCGTTCCTTTACAAAGCCGTGGAACAGGCGGACGAGATCCTTGGCCTGGATCTTACAATAAGAAGTGAGGAGAGTGCACTACTTTATCTACTCAGGTGAAAAAATAATATATATGTTTTATATATAATGGACAGTGTTTTGTCCACTATATATAAACTATACATAACTTTTTTACCTGTGTATATTCAGCACTTCTAAGAGCCCAAGTAAAGAAAACAGAGGTCATAATCTTTCTCGAACAGCTCCTCGACAATTAAATGCACGGAAACTATCACAGAAATGTAGAAGATTAGACCTTGTGAAAGGAGCAAACTTTTGCTTCCCTCAGATCATCAGGACTTAATTTAGGTACAAGAAGTTTCATTTTCACATGTCAGGGCGATTTTCCACCTTATTTCCACCCTAGTATGCCGTGTATCGCGGGAACGACGTATCTGTACAAAGCGGCCCCAAGAGTGCATTAGTGCCATCTTTGTCGCTCTTACTGTGTTGGCCGCGACCCTCTCCTGCCAAAGGCTCCAAGTGAGAAAAAGTCAATTATTGAGAATGAGACGTGTCGTATTTTATGGAACTATGAGTTTTGAACAGTAGTCTCCATTGAATACTCGAGGCCTGACACCTTTCTTCAGGACTTTGAAAAGCGACATATGTTCGTGTTCGAATTCTCGGCTAGAAGTACGAATACCAGGCATGCCAGAATTCTGTCGAGTGTGTTGACAAATTTTCAAAAGCTACATATGTCTGTCTTATTCTGAACAAAAGTTACATTTGAACAATAAAAAATTGTTCAAACAAACAAAAACAAATTGAATCGACCATACCGATTTTTTATAATGCCTAAATAGTTTATGTCGCTTGTCTGGGTCCTGATAATTTGCGCTAATACGTGAAAAAAGTATGGGTTTAACAAATAAAATTGGTTCAATCAATTTATAATTATTAAGAAAATACATGAATCGATTGTCTACGTTTTTTCCCAGTATTCTTTCGAATCGTTAAATTATCACTGATGCTTTGGAGATTCTTTGTATATTTTTTATTGTTTCGACATCACTCATGAAGAAAAACTACATAAAAGTATTATTTACGACCAATATACCCCAAAAAACTTGAACCGCGTTTATAGAATGATTTTTGGGTCAGTTAATAAGGGGGTAGGGAGTTAAAATAAAAAATTCACGCATACGTCACGTTCGGAGAAGTAATTTCAAAAGGTTCCTATAATTTTCAGTCGTTTGACTACAAATTAGTCCTTCCAGTCTCATATTTGTAGATATGGAGTTTTTGTTGAATTATTCTTATGTGGAAATAGAGGGGCCATTCTCATAAACAAAATTTGAATATTGCCTTTTTTAACCACGCTAGTGTCTCATACATATTGTATGCATTTCAGTATCATCACTATTGCAACATTTTTGTTAATTATATCACACTGAAATCCAACCTGCAAAATTTGTATCCAAATATAGATTAAATCCACGAAGTAGTATAAGGAGATCCAACTCTAATATAAGGAAACCCCCCATTTTTCCGTACCCACTTCCTATAGCATACTAGATAAAGTATTGTAGTGCCTCTCGTGAGAAAATTTGAAACTGTTGAGTTTTCAGCATTTCTGCCTCAAGTATATACTATACGTATATTTAATATTATGATATTATCATATACTGACCGTCTTAAGCGAACATAAATGACGCTTTTCAAGGTCATCCCTTTTTTCCGCCCACCACGCGACGATTTGCTTGAAATCGTTACCCTTTCGAAATCAAATTATAGGTTACGTTTTTATAAATCGTCATCGTAATGTTTTAGAAAATCGTCACTTCTTACAGAGCATGCAATAAGTCTTATACGTCTTTCTTGCATTCAAAAGTACTTACTTTTAAAACTGCATACACACTGCACTTTCTAAAAAAATTTTAAAAAAACATACTTATAATCTCTGCTACCGGCTGTCACAACTGGCAAACGTAAACTGATGACGACCTTTTTAAAAACTACCTCCAAAACCTATGTTATAACGGGTTTCCGCAAGAGGCGCCACGATATTTTATCTGGTTTGCTATAGGATTTGGGCACGGAAAAATGGGGGGTGCAATTTTCCGAAATGGCCCATAGAGTTGAATCTCCTTATACTACTTCGTGATTAAATCATTGCACAATGGAAAAAATATTTACATCTGCATAAGAAGATGTGAAATTAGTTGTAATA
The DNA here is from genome assembly GCA_932066315.1 of Andricus coriarius. NCBI lineage: Eukaryota > Metazoa > Arthropoda > Insecta > Hymenoptera > Cynipidae > Andricus > Andricus coriarius. Next base: position 3,364 of record CAKNWT010200265.1, on the reverse strand, counting down.
TCTTTTTATAGTATCGATTTAGTTGCCAATTGTTTCTCCATTGTGCAACGCTTTGCTCCACTTTTATGCAAAAATTTGAAACCTTGATATTTAGTAACCTTGGATTTGAAACTATACATAAATCTGGTATCTTTACGAAAATAAAACATAAGAATAATATTAATATTGTGTGTGGGGTTCATTTTCGCAAATCCCTTTACTTTTTTTTTTAAACTTCAACTATTTGGTTAAAAATTGATGTATTTTGCTGAAAATTCGTCTTTTTTGGTAGAAAATTAATCTTCTTGTTTGAAAATTCAACTATGCGGTTACAAATTTATGTATTTAGTTGGAAATTAAACTACTGTGTTAAAAATTCCTTTTTTATAGTTGAAAATTAGTATTTTTGCGTTGAGAATGCAACTCTTTGTAGATAATTCAACTGTTTTGCAGAAAATTCGTCTCCTTGGCTTGAAAATTATACAGCTTGGTAGAAAATTCAACTGTTTGGTTGAAAATGAATCTTTTTTGGTTGAGGATTCAACTATTCTGTCGCAAATTCGTCTTTATAATTAAATTCAACTGTTTTTTATATATAATAAAAATTTGTCCTCTGTTAAAATATGAACTATTACACAGTTCATTAAGAAGTTAACTTTTTTTGCTTAAAGTTGAACTACTTGGTTGAAAGTTGAACTACTTTGTTAATTCGTAAGATACAATAAGCTTTTACAAAATCTCCCCATACCCCAAATCGTTTTACGTAATTTTTGTATAAGCGCTTAATTCACAAAAGAAATTTAGTTAGCAAAAATTATTTATGATGTGGGGGGGGGGTCAAAACATATAGATCCTAACAAAAGGGGCAACGTGGTTCAAAATTTTGTAAAAAAGTCTACGTAATTTATGAATGACTCTTTGCTTCCCATACATAAAACAAAACATTTTTTTTAAATAAACATTATGAGACGGTCCGTTCTATTTTCATATTTAGGATTAAATCATAAAACTACGGGCGAATATTTATATTGATACGCCTCTGACTCGAAAATGGAGAAGCAGGTGGAGTGAAAGGATAATTCACGAAATCATTCGATCATACGATCGACTGCGTGCGCCATCGGGTAATAAGTGGGGATAGCGTGGGACCAATGCACTTTATATATTGATCCCGGCATCAGTACCACAGGACTTCCTACTCAACCCTCTGCGAGGAAGAAACCTCTCTTGGTCTCTATGATCTACCTGTAATTGAGCACAGAAATTTGAAATGGAATAAGCATTATTCAAGGAACGCCACTCTCAACGGAGTTGAGAGTGGCGTTCGTATTTCCTATTTATCCAATTTCGTTAGAAATTGGATAAATAGACGTAAGTTTTTGGGTTTCACATTAGAAAATTTTTTTTTTCTATCAGTGTAATGTAATTATTGTAACGACTTTGCAGTCCATCTTTTGATGGAGACCTCGTTGTGCATGTTTGCATCTCATCGTGGGAAATTTGACGGATGATAATTTAGTGTGTGCAACTTTCACTGTAACGACTTTCCACTTTATCTCACGATAAAGACCGCGTCGTGCATGGTCGCACTAACTACTGAAATTCCAATGGGAAATTTTATCTTCATTTTTTGATAAAGATGGAACCAGAAAATAATTCCTAACGACTTTGAAATTTGTCGTATGATAAAGACCTCGTTGTGAGAGGGAAATTTTGGTTTATGGTTTAATATTGGAGAAGAACCCTACTTGCTTGTTTTTTTATGATTTTCAAATTTAGTTATTAAATGGTTAGGGCTAGTTTTTACATCCTGTCAGTATTGGAATCAACTTAGATTGTTGGTTGGAATTTACCGGACAGGAAAAACTAAGCGCAAATTGAATGAATGTCTCGATGAAAATAAAAATCATTGAGATAAGTTTGAAATGCAGCATTACCATAGCTAAAAATTAGTATAATTTATAGTAAGCTTAAGATCTTTAGCTAAAATCAGCCAACTGCATGATTAAATTGTGAATATTGATGAACACAAAATCGATCCCCGGTTAGAGAGGAACTCGATAATGTTACAAGCTTTTGATGCAGGCTTGGCGAATTTTCTGTAAACATTACAGAAAACTGCATGCTGTCACCATTTATAGACTCTTAGATTAGCAGTCTCTTCTTTGTCCATGTGGTCATTATTAGAAATTGCTTGAAATCTTTTTAAAATCTTGAAATTGTTAGAACTCCTTCGAAGTCTTTTAAAATCGTTAAAATCCATGAAATATGCATTGATCTATACAATCAGGTCGAGTATTTCGACTTCGATTCTAATCGACTTATGGGCGATGTATAAGTTTAAATGCAATTTGACTCGAAAGAATCCGGTTTTATTCGCATCGAACTTTCCAGCTTTTTACAAAACTCTAACTAGCACTTTCAATCCTAGGAAAAAGAAAAGTTCTCTTACTTGCTGTTGAATCCCACGTAAATGCAGCTTTTTTACGGTAGCAGGTTAAGAAAACGTTGGAAAATGCGCACCTCTCCATGTACGTAGGCAAAGAGTCTCGAAAACCATTCGGCTTTCCTAGGATTAGCTCTCCTTTTGTAGCACCCACGGCCTCCTTTATTATGCAAATCTATGCCGGCAGTACAGTGCAGCATGGGCGACATATAAGGGTTTTAATATTAACCATCCGCAGGACCACCCAGAGGGTTGCTCGGCGTGAACTGCCCAGGGAGTAGAGAGGGAGTAGGTGGCTTGGAACGAGCAGAGTTAGTGCGAGAACGCGTTGGCATTCCACCCTCTACATCTCATCTTCTTACTCGCCAAACCCGAACATGAAGAGACTTTTCGAGCAGGCTGCAGGTTGATATATGTACAGGATTCATACTCTAAATTTTCGACGACATTCTTCAATCTAATCAATTTTATTCCTCTTCTCTAACAACCTGCTTTTTTCTCATTTTATCATGTTTTAAGGAAATTAATTTCGGTCAATTCTATGCTAATTTTTGTTCTGAAATAAGACGGTTATACAAATTATTTGGACGTTGAATTTTGTATATTAATCTATTATTTTACGAAAACAAGTTCCCAATACGGGCCATTTTAATTCTGACATTTAATAAAAGAATTATTTAAATTTAGAAAAGGTAATTTGCAATTGAAGAATTTGAAATATTCTCAACATAGCTTTAATCTAAAGTTTCAGAGGTAGACTCAAAAGTCCCGTGGGCAATCAGATTCTCCACGCAAATTAACCCTTAGGCTTAGAGGTATTCTAAAAAACTCTAATTTGAATTGTTTTCATAATTTGTAAATATTTACTGAGTTTCCTACTATCCAAATTTGTTACGTAGCACTTACGATAGGTATTTTTATACTAACCAATGTATCCGT